>NQFO01004268.1:0-12541 GCA_003991265.1 Pseudoperonospora humuli | reverse complement strand
AAGGAAAATTTCTCTCTTTCCTTGTTCAGACCACGAAAGCCCAACGCGCCTTGGAGATCGGCTGTTTTACAGGCTATTCAGCACTTTGTCTTGCTAACGGCTTGAGTGCGGACGGAACGCTCGTAACATGCGACATCGATAGTAACACAATGCAATTTGCACAGAGTTTCTTCGACAAGAGCTCGCACGCAGACCAAATCACCGCTGTGAACCAAGAAGGCCTTGAGTATCTGAAGGCTGCTGCTCTTTCTATCAGCACAGAGCAGCAGAAATTCGACTTCATCTTCGTGGACGCCAACAAGCGCAAATATCGGGCTTACTACGACGTCATTATTCAGCACAATCTGTTGCATCCATCAGGACTATTGGTCTTCGACAACACTTTGTTTCGCAATCGCGTCGCTGTCTACGCTAGTGGATTGGCGAGCAGCAAAGAACGCATTGCCCGCGACTTGGATGAATTCAACAGCTACGTGGCGCAAGACACGCGAACAACACAAGTCGTGTTACCATTATGGGACGGTCTCACATTGATCCGATACAGCGACAAGAGATATGGTAAAGATGAGCTATAGATTGATTAATGCGCTCATGTTAGAATTCTAGTTTCAGAAGTGAAGCCTGGTAGCTCCCTGATTGCTCTGTGTTTGTTGCTGCTAGCTTGGCTGCATGCGTCTAACCGAACTGCTGAGCTCGGCGCAAAGATCCGCGCGTGAGTATGATGGACTCATCGCCCATGGCAAGCATGTGACGGACTCTATGAACAGTCTCTTTCGCGGTGGTTGAGGCGGTAGCAGTAGCAGCGATCGCGAGTGCAACGAGGAGACAGCTCAGGAACTTCATGATGGCTTGGGTTAGTGCTGTACAATAGCGGAATAAGTACTCCCACTGGCTGGTTGATCAGAAAGTGAGCGATATTTCGAGCTCAAGCAGAAGTACCGTACCGTCTTCTAAGAGTTAAGCGCCACGTAAACGAAGCAGTGCGAGCCAAAAGAAGATTGTGGCAGGAAGTTTATAGATCCACCTTTCGATGTGTGCCGCAAGACGCAAGAAAACCGACAAGTATTCGGACGAGTGGAACTCAAGACCAACGTCCCTTCGCTGCTTAAAAGTGTGGCGGAAACGGACGACTTAAATATGGAAGAATCGAGCCAGAATTTACTGAAGCGTGATGGAACTTGGAATACAAACGAAAGAGCCTGAACCTAAGCGCAAGAGATGGAAGCAATCACAGAGGATAAATCGGGCAACAAAAGTACCCGCAGAGAGAGAAACAAATTTTCGGGTACGATTGAGAAGAGCAAAAGCAGCACTAGCGTCGTGTGTCAATTCAATACGATCTGCCAATACGATCCCTCTTTTCCAAGATGAGATTTGCACAGCGCTCATGCGATGAAACAGATCCACATGGAGGTATGGCATTTCGTTGACCTTCACTCGTTCCGATATGTGATCTCGAGAACGAGACATTTCTGTACACCTACTCGGCCAGTCTTCCTTCGATCACTATTGTTCGTGCGGCAGGGCGTGGCGACAACTCGTCAGACGCAGAATCTCGAGCTGTGGAAAACGATCGAAGCAGACTAGTCGTAGAGAGCACAAGGAAGCTTTGATCTTGCCGGATACTCTCATCTCGAGCAAGAACTTCGTGAGCAAATGGTGGTCGATACTGGCGTGATGATTTGGGAGAGGGTTGCGAGCGCTTCTTCGAACGCCTTTGACTCTAGGTACAGATCACGTTCGAAGGACTCAATAGCGAGTAGCCTTACCAAGAAGCAATAGAAGGAGAGAAGTCTTGTCATGCGTGCTACAGCAAAGAGTGGAACTCGTGACCAAATCATATTCAGGGCAATGATGTAGCGTTTTACGCTCGATTGCTTTGCAGGTTTGAGAGCGCAGTCAAGCGGACGGAAGAGGTGCCGAACGAGAAGGAGAGTTGTGGCGTTTTTACTCTTTCCTGTGGTGACAACGTACTTGAGAGCGGACGTACTTATAAATGATCTTCACTGGCTTTCCTTCTCGCGCTGTGGAGAACTAGTCAAGAATTTCAGCTAGGGATCTTTTTAGTCGTATCGCGATCGACCAAGTCATCGCAGGAAATTCAGTGGACGGTATCATCGTTTGAAATCAGACGACCGAAGTATAGCATTTTAAAAGCGAGTTTCGAAGCTGTCCGTGGATGATTTGTGGAAGATGAGTATGGGCATCTTTTTGCGAACGAAGCATTGAGCGACAGATTCAGCAGTGCATCAGCTCTGCTCTTTCAGATAAAAATAGAGAACGAGAAGAAACCCAACAAGAAAACTTTGTAGAGTCCTGTGCCTTCTCCTGGGCATGTGTTAAATGTCGTCACTGGAAGTTTTCGAAAGGAAGAGTCCTAGTTTGATTATGTTGTTAATCTCATGAATAAAACAGATTTTTATGAAACCCGTGTCTAAAATCTAGAATAAGGGTTTCTTTGGCGCCACTCACACGAATAAAACGTCTTGGCAGCGAAAGCAGCACCTGTGATTGAAGCGTTACCGGTATGCCTCGCCCTGCAAGTTCGCTATGGGAGCACTTCAACAAGGTAATGCCCAACAGGCGTGCCACATGCAAATATTGTGGCTACAACATGTGCGGGCTCATCCTTCGTATGCGTAAGCATTTGGCGCGCAAGTGTCCGAGCTGTCCAGAGTCCATCAAAACCGAGATGTTCACCGACCTTGGCCGCAAACCCAGTCAAGGTAAATTTGGCTGAAGTTCGTGATACTTTTGGAGAGTTGGCCACTAAGTTGTTTTTACCTTCATCTTCCGGTGCACCAGCCAAGAGGACACGTCCCATTGCTGACCAGCCTCTGTCTCAGTCTCAATCACAGACACAGACCCAAACGCAAGCTGCAGCATCAACAACACCTTTGACACAACATGTAGCCACTGAAGCACCAGCAGTAGCGACTGTAGCCGTGGTCGATGATAAGGACGATATAAGCGGCTTCATTGCTAGAGCCATCTTTGGGGCCGGCTTATCGGTAACAACAGTCGAGCACTCCGCCTTTGTCAAGATGCTTCGACGTTTGAACCCGACGTATAATCCACCCAGCGCTCATGTACTGGCGACATCGGTATTAGATCTTGAATACTTGAAGGTGCAGATGAAGTTACGAGCTGAAGTGCTGCATCATGAAGCAGTGAGTATCGGAATGGAGTCATGGACGGCTTTATCAAAGCGTTTGCTTGTGAGTTGCATAGTAACCGAACGAAGCTCTGAAGTGTTTGGCTTTGAAAGCACAGGAGACTTGCCGCAAACACCTGAAGTACTCGCTGGCAAGATTGAAAATATAATGACGCAGGTTGAGGTGAAGAGAGTATCAGCTATTGTGATGGACATGACAGAAAACATCATGAGAAAAGCATCTACAACTTTACAAAACAAGCATCCTACCATCACGTTTCTCCCAAGCTGTGCACATACAATGACCGCGATGGTGATGGAAATACTGACATTGCCTGCCATTGCCAAGACGCTCGACACGTGCAAGGAGCTTGCGCGCTTCTTCGCTCAGGACCACTTTGCTCGCAGTGCGCTTGTGCGAGCTTCGGCGCAGAGTCAGCCCGTGAAGATGACGGCATTATTGGGCGGCTTGAACGATACGTCTCCAAGTGGGCTACTCGATTGCCTATCAACCATAGAGTGCAACCGCCACTTACTAGACACTTTGGTCGCTGAAAATGACACGCTGGACAAAATGAATGCGCGGATTAAAGAGCAGATTACCAGCATTGGTTTTTGGGATGAACTGTTGATGCTTGCTGGACTGTTTGAGCCATTTCATGAGCTTTTGAAGATGTTTGAGACGGAATCTCCACTTTTGTCCATGTTCTACTACCGCTTTACGTCTTTGTGGGAACATTTGCATGTGGATAAGCATGGGAGTCTCGCATCTGAAGTCCGACAGATAATGTCAAAGTATTGCCTTAGCGTGCAGCACCCTGCAATATACACGGCCTACCTTCTTGACCCCCGATTCCCATCGTCCAGTCTTTCGGGGAAAGCCACCAGCGAGGCATTGACGTATATAAAGCAAACTTCCAGCGCGGAGGTTTACGAATCCATCGTGAACGAGTTGACTCGCTTTACAGCTCGCACAGGTCTATTTGCTGATGATGCTATCTGGGAATCTGCTCAAAAATGCGGTCCCCTTCACTGGTGGAAGGGTTTTATTGGCGGTTTGTGTCCGAATCTGCAACAGGTAGCTTTGCGCACACTGGGATTTCCTGCGACGTCTGGTCTTTCCGGTAGTATGCGAGAAGTATTTGAGAAGATCCAAGCCATACACACTAAGGACATGAATGAAGAGCAGGCAACTAAGGCTGCAGTGGTCTATCTAAGCTCGAACCTAGTATCAAGTGTGGATGGTGCGGCCACCGAGACTCGCGTATGACAAGAGGTTGTGGCTGTCAGAACAGGCCTCAACGCGCATCATGATTCAACCAACAAAAACATTCAACGCAAGAGAATAAATCGTCGCCAAGTCCCCCGTACCCATGTCTATTTGTTATTGCTCGTGGTATGTATGTCAGTGACGGCATCTAATTCAACGCTCGTGTTGTACTCTGCCCCGCAGAAGCACTCGAAGCCTCAACTCACGCCGTAGCTTTAAATTTTCTCCTCGTTGGAGCACCTGAAGCCTGAAGCAATTTCTTTGCACAACCTTGTGCACTGGCAGCTTAAAAAATGTGCAGCAAACACTCACGTCAAGCTATCTGCTCGAGGTACACGCATGTCACGTAAATCACGTATGCTCGCCTTTGGGCATCCAGCAAATTCACGTATAAGAAGAAAAATATCCAAAATGCAGAGAACACAACGAATGCCGAGAGCCACACCCGCTCCTCAGCGCCCCCACCATGCCCCAGCCACACCACTGTTCCAGTCATTCATTGTTCCTTTCAAAATCACTCCGGCAACCCATGTGACAGACTAGCCAACACTATCGCCAGCTGAAGTCTGTAGCTACGGGACCAGGTGCCACGCCAACCATCTCCACAGTCCCGGTGCGCCACCGCGAGACCAAAACCCACGTCTGACGCGTGCTTTGTCGCCAATCCAACCACGTATTGCCACAACCTTCCACCACCCCTCATTGATGCATTTACTTGCTCTCGCTATCACTTGCGGGAGCAGCCACTGTTGCCTTTACAGGCGCAGCAGGCGGATCGGCCTTCACCACATCAAGAAAGTTGCGGCCACCCCATGCGCCAGTCTTTGGCAAAGTCTCATCCACCACCTGTGCAGCAGCATTTTCAGGTGCGCTCTCGGCAGTCTTAGCCGCCTTCTTACCAGGATTTTTGTTCTCCTTGGCAGCAGTCTTCGAAGTATTCTTCGGGGTGGGCTGCTTCTTTTTAGGCTCAACGACCGAGGGTACGGCTGGAGTGCCGTTGATGACAGCTGCAGCGTAGCCTACAACCTTTGCAGGTACAGCAGCAGCAACTGACTTCGTCAATACAGGCGCAGCAGTAGCCGGCTTCAAATCAGGAGCAGTGTCAGATGATGCAGACACAACATCCGCCTTCTGTTTGCGCTGCTCACGAGCCTCCTTCGTGTAATCCTCACCGTACATCATGCTCTCGTAGTCAATGGATCCAACCGAATCACTACGGATCGGTCGTCCTTGACGCATTGCGTCTCGAGCCTGTTCAATACTATACGTACGCTGGTTGCGCAGCAAGTCAGGGTGCGCTTCAGCAGTCAAAGCAGCCGGATGCATAGCATAGTCCATCTTGCCCTCGGGCAACATGCAGTCATTCTCGTCCATATTCTTAACGATTTCCATGATGTCCTCGTGAGCGTATTTGTGGGTAATCACTTTTGGCGTTCCATCACTCTCCAAAGATGTAGGAAGCGGAGGAAAGTTTGCTGCATTCATCACAGGTTGACGTTCAGCAGAAGCAGCAGCGCTTTTCTTGCCAGTGCTACTTCCATTTGCCTGCTGCTGAGCCGCTGCCTTTGACCGCTTGTCCTTGTTCTTCCGAGAGCCGCCAGCTCCCCACTGCTCAAAGCTGCCGCTTTTAGCGCGTCCCTCTTTCTGTGAGTGCACACCAGCATTGTTTGACCGGTTCTGCCGACCCTGTCCACGTCCAGTAGCAGCGCCACCGCGCACGTTATTACCAGCATATCGGCCATTCTCAACCCCGTTACTGTTGCTGTAGTTCTGACCCGCACGCAAGTTCATTGTGTTATATCGAATGCCGTAGTTGTCGTAGTAGCCCATGTTGGGCGAAGCATAGTAGCCACGGCCTCCGTACGGCGCATTCACACCCGAAGCAATGACATTCTCCGCGGGCTGCGTGGGGTAGAACGACTTGAGCACATTTTCCGATTTCAGACGGGCCTTAATCGCAACGCCGTTGAACGTCTTGCTGCGCAGAGCAAGCAGCGTGTTCACTGCCTCCGACTCCGAATTCATGGTCACAAACCACGTGTCTCCAACGTCGCTACGTACATTAGCGACCTTGCCACAGCCCTCGAAAATAGCTTCAACTTCCTCTGGCTTCGTGGACGATGGGATCTCCCGTAGAATGATGGTCGTACGCTCGGATTTGATGTTAGGCTTGATTGCGTCCTTGGACGAGTTGAGTGAGCAGACCTTTCCAACAATACAATAAACACCTAGTTAGCATCATTCATCTTTTGCGTGTGCTCATCTTTTGACTCGAAGTTGACGCACTGTAGAATCTTCCACGGCCTCGACCAGGAGTGCCATATTGTCCGTGAGCTGCTTGATCTTGGAGAAGTTAATGATGACCTCCACAGGCACGTACCTACGTGCGGATTGTAAACGTTAGTAGCATTCTACTTCCTGCAGCGGTAGAATGGCTCTACGTTACAGTACATTTGCGAGTTCATCTGCGAAACGAGGTAAGCATCGTTGGCTAAATTGGCGCGTGAAAAGTAGAATTCGACCTGGTTCTTGATAGCCTCTTTGAGCTTTGCCCCCTCTGCACACAAAGAACAATGCCAACCACGAGTCAGCGCGACTCTTTTGTTTGTACGACGTATTCTTCCATGGAGGCAGACGCCTTGCCATTGCACTCACCTGGGGTCTTGGCTTGCTTCTGAGTGCTCATTTAGATGTCTGTCTAATGCTGTGCTGTGCTCAAGTCTGTCTGTCTGTCCTGGACACCGCTTGGCTCGTGTATGGTAGTAGTGGCCTCTTTGAAGTCTTTGCTTCCTGCCGAGCAGACAGAACAGAACCAGAAGCGGAATGGATGGCGACGACGGTTTGACGTGTCAGTGTGGTGATGTAAGGAACACGAAAGAGGCTATTTAGGAGTGCGTCGATCGGATACCGGTACACATCTTCTCGTTATCACTGAAACTTTCATCTTATCTATCATACACATGGAAGAATACCAGTATTGACATGATCGCTCATTTGATAAGTGATGCCACAATGCATGCACCGATGTGCAAGCGTGCTACGCGTACTATCATAGCCAAAGAAGGCACATGATCGTTACAAGTCAGCCACAATGTCCACAATCTTGGAGGCGAGCACGATCTGATCCTCAAAACCCATGTTCCGGAACTCCGGTACGTGCACGAACAGCGCGAGGTGCTACCAAGCCACAACAGAAGAAACTTAGTCGTTGTTTCTGCAACAGCTTAAAAGCAGCAACTCACCTTCAAATCACCTTCGGCTGCTTGATGCTCAGTCCACACAAGCGACCGGTAGTAGACATAGTTGCAAATGTACCGTCCCGGGTTGGTTGAAATGACGATTCTTGGGTGTACGGCTTGTAGCGTAGTCAGCATCTCCTCCAGAGGCACTTTAGTTGCGATATCGTCCGGCTCACCCTCGTGGATCACTTCATCTTTGGCGATGTAGCCCCGCTCGTCCGGGATTCGGAAGTCCGCTAAGTTGTAGCCCACCTGCTCCAGCTTAAGTGAGTGCGTGGTGGCGCTTACTCCAAAGTGCAGGAAAATGCAAGGGCGTCCACGCTCCTGCCGACGGTCAGCGATCAGTAAGACAATAGTTTTGACGCTGCAACCAGCAAGAGGAAAAGAGGCAACTCTACCTTTGCCCTATCGTACATATTCGCAAGGGCCTCAACACAACCTGCAATAGCGCAATATTAAGGATAGTCAGCTTCCTATACAAAGCTCAAGGTAAGTTCAAATGGTTTTGTCGCACTCTCTGCGGAGACTTCGAGGACGTGTGCTTCCTTCACTTTAGGGTGCTCTGCCAGCTTCTTCGCCAAGAGCGTCGTGGGGTTCTCCAGGATGTCACCGAACTTGCCAAATCCAGTGACATACACGTCACGCATCTGCGACGGACTGGCCGTATCCGTAGCGGAGTGGACTGCGGTGTGGTTAGCGGCGGCGACGTGCTGCGAGTTGACCACCATGGTGCGTCAAATTGGAGAACCAGAAAATCAAAATGCCAAATACTGAGTTCAAGTAAAAATTTAGGTACTCGCAGTCAGCGTTAATTTGCTTTTGGCTCGGAGGGTGGGCGCTTACCACTCTGACTGGCGGCCTCGTGACAGCAAACGTGGCACTGACGGAATACCATATATCGCACCAGAAGATAGGTGCTTCGAACGATCTGATGATGCTGCAGTCTCCGTGAAAAGTACCATCGAGAAATAGAGACCTAGTTTGGCAGCAAAATGAAAGAAACGAGCTTTAGTCGATAATGTGCGTCAAAGTTTGACACCTTGGCCAGATGTTGCGTATTTGCGTGCAAGATAGCGTGATCAGGTCTAAGCAAATACTTGGCAAGATCGATACAGCTTGATTGCAAGCGATACTGTCACTTCTAATTATCTTGCTGGTCACCTCTTTGCGAACCAAGTAACGAGCGACAAATAGAGCACATTTTCGATCAAAGACGGAAAACGAGAAGAGGTCAAGCAAAAAGTATCTGCTCTGTGCTTTCTCCTGGTTACATACCAGGCTTCATCATTAGGCTTAATCTCAGGATGGAGGCGCTGTGTGCAGATTCATTTGTTCAGCAGTAGAGACAGAGATGCAGGCCGCGCCATTGACACCGGTATGAATCGAAGCGAAAGAAGGAACGAAGAAAGAAGTCGCCACGCTAGATACACAGACCCGAGCCTCCTAAGCGTCGTAGCGATCTCAATATCGTACATGTGAGCACCTTTATATTGCTGGATTTTGGGTATAGAACGAGGGTCAGAGAAAACGGCACCCAGAGTATGCGTGGATCACCGCACTGATGCTGCTGCTCAAGATCGCAAGCTACAAGATGTATCTGGAGCAGTACTTCTGAAGCGACGCGGGATTCCTGTTGCAATTCTGCGCGGACTGGCCGCTCTTCAAGTATAAGTTCTTTCCAAAGCACATTGCTCGCGTGGCGGTTGATGCGATAGCAACGCGACGGTGAGTATGAAGACGTGTATATATGGCGTGCGGAGGTCGGAGTAGATGTGGAGGAAGAGCAGCAGCTTGTTCGCGTCAGTACCTTCAGGTCGTTTGGCTTCATCATCTTGATTTCCTTCTTCAAGTGATTGGTGGATAGACTCGGGTCGATGTCCAGATGAAACGCCCTCCCAGTCGGCGTCTACCGTGGAATTCTTGCTCTATCTCATGCATTCGCTACCGTACTCCCTAAGCCGCTTTTCTTCGGCTTCGACCATTGTGGCGTCTTTCAAGCTCTCTACGATCACGTCGATCAGATAGTATAGTGTAGTAGACAAGGTGACGAGAAAAGAAAACGACGAAAGGCCCAGCAGAATCTATTATCTTGATCCAGCAGAGGCAGTGGTCATCGCTACCTGGTTCTGTATCGCCATCCAGTGGTATAATATGCGCAATACACCATGAAAGCTGAAATGGCCGATCAAATTTGCGCGAGACGAGTCGAGTGCCTTTATCTTGCTCAACGTTTACGCCTGACCAAGCACCTGGACATCTTCGACGAACTCATCGCCCGGCTAAACTCTCGTAGAAACGCTCGACGAAGATCGTCAGCTCTTCATCTTGCTAAGCAATCTGCCTACTACAGTATGTTATCTGATCGGCGTGATTGTAGAGAGCTTGGAAGATATCACGTTGATCGAGGCTGAAGAGAAGCGGAGGGCATCGAGCACTTCCGCGTTCGATACATTCAGAAACTATAGCTTCAGATACTTCAACCATTTTAGCATAGTACCTAAATCCTTTATGCTTCTTCAGCATTATGCTCGCGAACCACTTTAGCTTGGTCACGGCGTCAGTCCTGTTATGGTTGGAAGGTAGTCGATAAGTATATCATCGAGCTGGCAACGCATCTTTCGGTAGTGTAATGCATGAAACAATTCGATAGAGATGCTTACGAAGAAGATCTCGAAGGTGATTGTGATAACTCTTTGGATATGAGCAACTAACACGGCACATGCGCCACATCCTCGACAAGGCTGTGTCGAGACGGTATTGTTTTAAGAGCTTGAATAAAACTTTGATTTCGATTTTGTTTTGGTGTTTTGGATATCCAGAAGTTTATATTTTAGGTTTCCTGGTCTAGCGGCAGCTTATACTCTTGCCATTTGACACGTTCATACAAATTCACAAGTAAACATAATTTCGAATTGCACAGGGAAACAGTGAAAACGCCACAACTCTCCTTCTCGTTCGGCACCTCTTCCGTCCGCTTGACTGCGCTCTCAAACCTGCAAAGCAATCGAGCGTAAAACGCTACATCATTGCCCTGAATATGATTTGGTCACGAGTTCCACTCTTTGCTGTAGCACGCATGACAAGACTTCTCTCCTTCTATTGCTTCTTGGTAAGGCTACTCGCTATTGAGTCCTTCGAACGTGATCTGTACCTAGAGTCAAAGGCGTTCGAAGAAGCGCTCGCAACCCTCTCCCAAATCATCACGCCAGTATCGACCACCATTTGCTCACGAAGTTCTTGCTCGAGATGAGAGTATCCGGCAAGATCAAAGCTTCCTTGTGCTCTCTACGACTAGTCTGCTTCGATCGTTTTCCACAGCTCGAGATTCTGCGTCTGACGAGTTGTCGCCACGCCCTGCCGCACGAACAATAGTGATCGAAGGAAGACTGGCCGAGTAGGTGTACAGAAATGTCTCGTTCTCGAGATCACATATCGGAACGAGTGAAGGTCAACGAAATGCCATACCTCCATGTGGATCTGTTTCATCGCATGAGCGCTGTGCAAATCTCATCTTGGAAAAGAGGGATCGTATTGGCAGATCGTATTGAATTGACACACGACGCTAGTGCTGCTTTTGCTCTTCTCAATCGTACCCGAAAATTTGTTTCTCTCTCTGCGGGTACTTTTGTTGCCCGATTTATCCTCTGTGATTGCTTCCATCTCTTGCGCTTAGGTTCAGGCTCTTTCGTTTGTATTCCAAGTTCCATCACGCTTCAGTAAATTCTGGCTCGATTCTTCCATATTTAAGTCGTCCGTTTCCGCCACACTTTTAAGCAGCGAAGGGACGTTGGTCTTGAGTTCCACTCGTCCGAATACTTGTCGGTTTTCTTGCGTCTTGCGGCACACATCGAAAGGTGGATCTATAAACTTCCTGCCACAATCTTCTTTTGGCTCGCACTGCTTCGTTTACGTGGCGCTTAACTCTTAGAAGACGGTACGGTACTTCTGCTTGAGCTCGAAATATCGCTCACTTTCTGATCAACCAGCCAGTGGGAGTACTTATTCCGCTATTGTACAGCACTAACCCAAGCCATCATGAAGTTCCTGAGCTGTCTCCTCGTTGCACTCGCGATCGCTGCTACTGCTACCGCCTCAACCACCGCGAAAGAGACTGTTCATAGAGTCCGTCACATGCTTGCCATGGGCGATGAGTCCATCATACTCACGCGCGGATCTTTGCGCCGAGCTCAGCAGTTCGGTTAGACGCATGCAGCCAAGCTAGCAGCAACAAACACAGAGCAATCAGGGAGCTACCAGGCTTCACTTCTGAAACTAGAATTCTAACATGAGCGCATTAATCAATCTATAGCTCATCTTTACCATATCTCTTGTCGCTGTATCGGATCAATGTGAGACCGTCCCATAATGGTAACACGACTTGTGTTGTTCGCGTGTCTTGCGCCACGTAGCTGTTGAATTCATCCAAGTCGCGGGCAATGCGTTCTTTGCTGCTCGCCAATCCACTAGCGTAGACAGCGACGCGATTGCGAAACAAAGTGTTGTCGAAGACCAATAGTCCTGATGGATGCAACAGATTGTGCTGAATAATGACGTCGTAGTAAGCCCGATATTTGCGCTTGTTGGCGTCCACGAAGATGAAGTCGAATTTCTGCTGCTCTGTGCTGATAGAAAGAGCAGCAGCCTTCAGATACTCAAGGCCTTCTTGGTTCACAGCGGTGATTTGGTCTGCGTGCGAGCTCTTGTCGAAGAAACTCTGTGCAAATTGCATTGTGTTACTATCGATGTCGCATGTTACGAGCGTTCCGTCCGCACTCAAGCCGTTAGCAAGACAAAGTGCTGAATAGCCTGTAAAACAGCCGATCTCCAAGGCGCGTTGGGCTTTCGTGGTCTGAACAAGGAAAGAGAGAAATTTTCCTT
>NQFO01004263.1:0-91601 GCA_003991265.1 Pseudoperonospora humuli | reverse complement strand
GTTATAGGAGGCGTCCACTTTCAAAGACAGCAAAGCAGTCTACTTCTTTGACTTCTTGGTGGCAAGCTTACGCTGATAGAATTCAAGCTCCTTGCCCTCCAAGATGTAGCCATCAGCGCGACCAGACTGGCCGGGACGCGATGAGATGACTGCCAGCAGACGGCCGGACGTCACTTGATCGTCGATCTTTGAGTCAAGCACACGCGTGCGCTGGCGGTTAGCAAGCTTGCGCTGAACATGGTCCGACTTCTTGACTTCCTCCTCCTCGTGCTTCTCCGCGTTCTTCTTGACACCAATCTTGACACCGTAGTGGGCCTCGTACCACTGACGGAAAGGAGTGGCGTCCACCAGCACAACAGCACCTTTCACGAGCGTCTTCGTACGCACCAGCTCATTGTTTGAGGCGTTGTACACGACATCCAGGATACGCGTCTTGCGAGCGCAGACCTCCGTGCCCCACGAAAAGTTGCCCGTCTCAAGGTGCAAAGCGCGGAACTTCAGGTGCCCACCACGCACACGCACAGTGTGCACACGCTTACCACCGAGCTTCGTGGCAGCGGGCTGACGGCCGAGCTCGAATTTCCTTTTCTTGCGGTACTGCTTGCGCTTGCCACCCGTTTCGCGGCGCTTGTGACGCGAATCGCGAGAGATACCTGCAAGACAACTAAATCGTTAGACGAATGCATACATTGAACCATCACTCTGTGTCGGACGAGCATCATGGGGGACGACTGCGGAACGGAGAACCCACGGACTCGAATGCTGCACAAATGAGGAAACAGCAGAGAGTCCGAGGTCGGATAAGGTGGGGAGCTCAGAGACTCGACACCCGACACTCAACACATGCAGTCGCATCTCCGTCCCACGGCCAACTCCACGGCGGGCCACAGCGAGGCGAAGAAAAGACAAAAGTTGCAGCCGCGAAGCTTACCCATGATTCCGACGGAGTAATTTCGGTATTGTAGTCCATGTCTGTAGTGTCAAAAGCCGATTTTTTGCCGAGCTGTTCACAGCCAGTCACTCGATCGGTAGCTACTTTTTGTCTCGGTTGATACCGGTTGTGTCCCCTTCAGATCTTTATTTTTACCAATCGACGAATTGAACAGTTTATATTAAGGACATTGGTCAAAACTAATCCTTGTCATTTTGCCGTACAACAGACAGTGCACCATGCCGCAAGAGGACTTCTCCGCGGAGCTGCTGCAGCTCTACTATGGTGCGTTGGTAGCTTATATCGTATGTTTGCTCCACTATCCCGACTACTATCTTTCGTATTGATTCGGCTGTCATATGCTCTTAAAATCTGTCTCGAACGTCTGAACCTTCTTTAGATCGACTCTTTCCGTACCAGCAGATGACTCAGTGGCTGAGCTACGACAACGGTGGGTATCTCTCGCTTTCTCCCTCTCTTTGTTTGTATACCGTGCAAATTTATGGAGACCTTACTTGTCGTGTGTATTTGAAAAGGAGAGGATTTCTTGTTCCGTCGCGAGCTTTCATACACGCTCGAAAACGACACGTACATTCGCTACAAGGCCTTTCATAATGCCGAAGAGCTCAAGACCAGCATGGCCAAGACTCTACCCTTCAAAATTGATATCGGTGCCGTCTTCTCCGTGTCGCCTGCCGATAAAGGAAAAGTCAGTGCTGCAGACTTCTCTCCCGAGCAGCGGGAGCTAGTGTTTGATATCGATCTGACAGATTACGACGACATCCGAACGTGCTGTGAAGGCACCGCCATCTGCAACCGCTGTTGGCAGTTCATGATTGCTGCAGTTGAAGTGCTGAACACTGCGTTGCGAGACGATTTTGGCTTCGAGAACTTGCTCTGGGTTTACTCTGGACGTCGTGGTATCCATTGCTGGGTCGCGGACGAGCGAGCTCGCAAGCTTGAGAATGAAGCGCGATCTGCTGTGGTAGGGTACCTGTCAGTTGTGGAAGGAAATGAGAATTCTGCCCGTAAAGTCAAACTGCGCGAACCGCTGCATCCGTCGCTCGAGTGAGTTGCTTCGAGCTACTTGTTGCAGACCGTTGAGTTGGCTCGTTTACTGACATGCTTTGTGTGCTGGTAAAAAGCCGCGCTTACCGCCTACTAGAGCCGATGTTCGAGGATATGGTACTAGCGGATAAAGGCCAGGGAATCATGTGCTCCGAGAAACACTGGGTTAAGCTGCTGGCAATGGTGCCTGACGAGGACATCCGAGCCAATATGACGCGTCGATGGAGTGCTACGAACTGCGATTCTAGTCCAGGCGAAAAATGGCTCGAGCTCAAGGAGGCAGTGAAGAAGCAAGTGCTGAAAAATGCTAGTGCCACGCGTAGTGGCAGCAACCTTAAGCGGTCTGCGCCAAACAGTGACGCCAACAAGCGCTTTGCCGCGGCCGAGCTGCGCACATGTCTGCAAGAGATTGTGCTGGCGTATCTGTACCCAAGACTAGATGCAAACGTGTCCAAGCAACGGAACCACTTGTTGAAGAGTCCGTTCGCTGTACATCCCAAGACGGGTCGTGTTTGCGTACCCATCGATGTGGCCTCTATGGAGAAATTTGACCCGTTCAAAGTCCCCACCTTGGGTCAGTTACACGAGGAACTCGACTCAGACAAGTCTACCACGAGCATGAACAAGTATGTAGACTTTTTCGAGTCTTCGTTTCTGAAACCAATGGTTGCAGCGGCTAAGCGGAAAGAGCGTGATGCCCGTGAGAGTGACGCTGCAATGACTGGTGACTGGTAGAAGCAGTGTGCAAAGTGCAGCCATGACACCGTACCGGGTGTAGAGTAGTAGCGGTTAAATATATTGCGGCGTAACTAGCTAGACATGATGTATTCAATACGCCGACATTGACTGCCAACTCCTTGGAACGCGTGGCATCTACAGTAAAGTGCAAGACAGAAGAAGTGGATCTACTTAACTGGAGTGTCGGGCCGCTCTTGCAGCTTTAAAGCGCGATACTCGCGTCACGGGTTGCTGCAAACATCGAACGGTAGACCATAAACAGGTTATTGTCAAGAAGAATGACTGGGGAAAATCGTGTGATGTGAACGTACTGCATCGCCGACCGGTTCCAAAGCCACTGTTTGGCCAGTGTAGTTGGTGCCACTGAAGCGGGAGTATCGGGGCACCGTGGATGACACGGGGGTCACCACCTTTTCCTTGATCTCGCGCTCCATAATGCTGCCAGAAAATGCTGTCGATGTTGAAGAGACCGAGGTGAATGAAGTTGAGGAAGCTGCTGACGCTGGTGGCTTCAGTGAAACTGAAGACGCTGATGGAGGTTCAGCGCTCAATGACGCTGGCTTAGGTTTCAATTCTGGTGTCGAAGCAACACTTTCGTGTTTACTGCTATTCGCCTCAGTGTTCGCCATCTTACGCATCAGCTTTGCTTTTTCTCCTAGTTTGTCATCGGTGGAACCCAACTCTATGGCACGTTCATATGCGTCGGCAGCGTCCTCGAACCTCCCCAATGCTGCTAGAGCGCAGGCCCTGCGATAATGTCCTTTGACCCACGGCTCGTGCAGTGAGACGGCGGCGTCAGAATCTTCGAGTGCCAGCTCATACTTCTTCAAGCGATGATATGCCGCGGCTCGGTTGCCGTACAGAATCTGTAGATATCGAAAAAGAAAAATGACAAGCGAAGACGTCAGACGGTATGCAATCAGGAAGTAATTCTCAACACATTCACACATGGGAGGTCGGGTCCAGGTCGATGGCCTGCGAATAGTACTGAGCTGCTGCCTGAAATCGTCGTCGGGCAAAAGCGTCGTTACCCTTGGCTTTTAGTGCAGCAGCCTGCGCTTCCACCGACTCTTCTTCTCTTTGTGCCACATCCTCGTCATCCACGCTTCCGCCAGCGGCCTCACGAGCTTCCAGACTTTCCATCCGCTTCATCACATCGTCCCAGTTCCACGACGCGTGCTCTTGCTTTAGCCGCTCTTCTTCTTCTAGCTCGAAATACTTCTTTATGTCTACACCGAGTACAAAACAAGCACGTAACATCCTATTATTCTCCGACCTCAATCAACTTAGTGAGGAAAACCACACACCCATACCTTCTTCCGTCGCATGTGGCACTGGGCCCAATTCACTCTGCTCTTCCGTCTCCTGGATCTCTTGAATATTCTCGTCCTCGTACATTTTCTGTAGTTGAGCAACGCTGCCCACGTCCGTCTTCTTAGAGCTCAATTCCTGCAGATTCTTCTCTTGCATCGCGATCTCTTTGTGTAGGTCTACAAGTAGAAAGCAAACATCAGCACTCAATTGCCCATTGTCGATCACCAGCTCCTAACAGTCTTATAGACAGCACTCCAACCTTTCTTCTTACGCTCGATGACTTCTATGGCCTGCGAAGTCGAGCGCCAGGAAAAATACTCTTCGCCCAAGTGCGCCAGCACCTCATTCGAGCGCACGATTTTGCCTGGAACCATAGCACGCTTGCCTAGCGGCACCATCACCTTGTGCGATAGCTTCTTGGGTAGCTCCGTCAGCGTTTCGGCAACTGCATCATAGCGGTTCACTTGGTCTTGCAGCTGTGCCAGCTGTTCGCGAACGACCTCAATGCGCTGCAGCGATGCACGACACAAAAGGAAACGATCAAAGACGTGGAGCTACTGGATGCAAATCACTGGTGCACACACCTCCTGCAGCAGCCGCGCATTCGCCGCCTCCGCCATTATTCCCAGTGACGCCATCCTTTCGTCAAAGTTACTTCAAAGGGAAGTCACCTCTTACAATATCCGAGTCTATCTGGGTGGATACTTTATCATCTTCACGTTTTCTACGTACCGTCTGAAAGGTTCCATGCACCCACTTCGACTGTGATTGGTGGACGGATTAGCCTGTTGCGTGGCAAGCCCAAAGAGGGCTGTATGCTTGATACATGAGCTCGCAGAGATGAGCGCGGAGAAAAGTACCAGTGTGCTGGTCGCCTCTTTGCCGATCAAGTGATGAGGGACGGATACGGTGCATCAATTTTGCTGTTTCAACCACAGACGGAGAGGGAGAGGAGGAGTCTGTCAAGTGTCTTCATTTTTTCCTGATTACGTGCCAGACGTCGTCATCGGACAAGATCTCGGAATGAGGACGCTGTAAGACAATCTCTTAGTCTGCAACAAGCAGGGCGCTGCGAAAGGAGACGTACAGGATACGTCGGTACTTGCTACCCAAGCGTCGTAACGAGTGCAGTTCGTGCAAGTGACGTCGAAGAAGTACCGTCACATGGCTGGCTTCGAGCGATTTACTGCCTGGGACGAAGGCCTTGAGAAACGGCACACTGAGAACGAGATGACCCTTGCAGAGACGCCATCGTTTAAGACTGCGAGCTACACGCATGGAGCCCTTCAGACGGGAGATAGAGAAAATCGTGGAGATGAGAATGTCTTCTCCCCCTATAATCCTTTTAGGCTGATAAAGGTCTCTAACAGCGGACTTGATTTTGTATTTTAGAGACATCTGCATTTCAGTTTGAGTGCAATTATCCAGATTTTCACACATATGAATGAGATACTTCTTTTGTTCGGACATTCTCGTTAAAGTACGAAGATTTCGTGCTCTTCCCCTTGAGTACATTACAATACCGAAACGACCATGGCGGTGGGCGAGTGTCAGACGAGTAACACTAAGGACTACGACAAGGAGGAAGACGACCTATTGGCCGGACCAGAGACTGTTTTAGATGAAGGTGATATTGCGCTTCTAAAGACGTACGGCCTAGGTCCATACTCGCGCGTGATCAAAAAAGTAGAGGACGACATCAAGAAGGCACAGAAGGCCGTGAACGACCTCATCGGGATCAAAGAGAGTGACACGGGACTAAGTCTGCCTAGTCAATGGGACCTTGTGAGTGACAAGCAAATGATGCAAGAGGAACAACCGCTTCAGGTTGCGCGCTGTACGAAGATCATTAATGCCGGCGACGAAGAGGCCAAGTACATGATCAACGTGAAGCAGATCGCCAAGTTCGTGGTAGGACTCGGGGAGAAAGTAGCTCCCACGGACATTGAAGAGGGTATGCGAGTCGGCGTAGATCGCACCAAATACGCCATCCAAATTCCTCTTCCGCCCAAGATCGACCCCACCGTGTCACTTATGACTGTCGAGGACAAGCCGGACGTGACTTATGATGACGTAGGTGGCGCTAAAGACGCGCTGGAGAAACTTCGAGAGGTCGTGGAGTTACCGCTGCTCCATCCTGAGCGATTTGTGAACTTGGGCATTGATCCCCCTAAGGGCGTGCTCCTATACGGTCCGCCAGGAACAGGCAAGACGCTGTCGGCACGTGCTGTGGCGAACCGCACGGACGCTTGCTTCATCCGAGTGATAGGAAGTGAATTGGTGCAAAAATATGTGGGGGAAGGAGCACGAATGGTGCGCGAGCTCTTTACAATGGCACGGTCCAAGAAGGCGTGCATTGTCTTCTTTGACGAAGTGGACGCTATTGGTGGGGCACGCAGCAGCTCCGAGGAAGGAGGTACTGACAATGAAGTACAACGTACAATGCTGCAGATTGTCACGGAGCTGGATGGGTTTGACCCACGAGGAAATATCAAGGTACTCATGGCGACGAACCGACCAGATACGCTGGACCCGGCGCTTATGCGGCCAGGCCGACTGGACCGAAAGGTCGAGTTCAATTTGCCGGAGCTTGAAGGCCGCACGCAGATCCTCAAGATCCACGCCAAGAGCATGAACTGTGACCGAGGTATCCGTTTTGAGCTTGTTAGTCGATTGTGTCCAAACACAACGGGCGCAGAGCTCCGTAGTGTGTGCACGGAAGCTGGCATGTTTGCGATCCGTGCGCGCCGTAAATCGGTGAGCGAGAAAGACTTTCTTGAGTCGGTTAACAAAGTCATCAAGGGCTACAAGAAGTTCTCGTCGACGCCCAAGTACATGGTTTACAACTAGACCAAAGAACATGGCAGTACAGAGTGGTAAGAGCGACAGAAGAGGCTGAAATAATACACACTACATCTGACACGGTCTCATTGTTTGCTATTGCTGGTCTGTTAGTGGCACAGGTTCATCACAAGAATCTATCATTGTGCGTTTCGCATCTTCACAAGCCCAAGGTAGCGAGCGCTGTATCCTTTGCTTAGGCGTATGGCGCGTCTTCCTTTTGTTCTCTTACACTCTTGTACCACCATCAGTATACAGTATACCCTCGCCCGCTTGAAACTTTGCTCCAAAGTGTCTAGTGTCCTTGGTCCATAGTAACAGATGCATCTTCACCAAGGCTTGCCAATTCTATGCCCATCGAGCATCACAGATGCCCTACTAGTGTCATTGATCGTCGTCCGTTATTTGCTAGAATGAGCTGCAGCTCGTCAGCGTTACACTAAACCATGTTCGGCTTCTCCGCTTACACAGCATATTGCAGTCTTATGTATACATACGGTATACGCTCCACAACGATAGTCTGATAACAAAAAATAACGTCACAATATGACGTTGTCTCCCGCGCAGCCTGCGCCGGCAAAGCTTAAGACGCGCTCTGACTTCTCCGTGACGCTGGAGGTCGCGCCGTCCACTGGCAATTCGATCTCTTCTTCTTCTTCCTGGTATCGCTTTGAATACAAAGAAGCAGGTTCCACGTGGGAGGAGAACGCGCAGTTCGTGGACGCGACGCCAGGGGCATCCGAAGTGATTCTGGACGACCTCAATCCCACGAGTACCTATGAGGTGCGGGTATACGAAGTCTTCAAGGACGAAGATGGTAAGGAGCACATGTCGGCGCCCAGTCAAGTTGCCGCTGTGGACACTGAAGTACCAGGCTGCGGACCGGACACGAAGTCAGGCTGCTTATGCACAATCCAGTGAGAGCTAGGAGACAGACACCAAGATATGCATCTCATAACACTATTGCTTCACATACATGTACACACATAGAGACACAGACCATTCCATTGTCCATGCCCGGTGCGTTTTTGTAATCCCTGCTGATCCTCAGATGATGAGGTAAGTTCAAGCTTTGTTCAATATGCCTAGCTGCAGATTTCGTCGCAGTCCTGCGTGTAATCTCGTCTTCTTTATTCTAAAGACACTGGGGGGGGTATAGCTCATTGTAACAGCTTGCTCCACTTTGCTAATCGTTCGTCCTGTGGTGCCAGTTGCGTCCAAACTGCTTCTACATGCGACTGCGTTTTCCACCACGCCACTAACGCTTCTTGACCATCACAAGACTCGAAAGCAGACAGCAGAGCGTCCAGTATGTCTGCTGCACGACCGTCTATCAAGTGAGAGCAAGCTTCACTCAGCCAGTGTACTGAGAGAGCTTGTTTTGCAAACAATGGCGTCCAAACTTCACTCAAGTTGGTAGCAAGCTGAGGAATGTCGACGCGTAGATCTTCGTAATCGTCTAAAACGGTCTCGACGGCAGCCTCAATGTCATCCGATGTGATTTTCTCGTCAACGAATAGCTGTACCAGCAATTCACCCACGTCCTTGCGTACGGACTGCTTTGCCTCAAGACTGAATACTAGCATCATATGCACAAAGTGTCGCCAGCGATCAGGAATGGTGTCCAACTCTTCAATGCACTGCACCACTTCGTTGAAGTCTTTGACCGATAAGTATTCCTCCAGTGTACTTCGCATTTTTCCTGC
Source organism: Pseudoperonospora humuli (assembly GCA_003991265.1). NCBI lineage: Eukaryota > Oomycota > Peronosporomycetes > Peronosporales > Peronosporaceae > Pseudoperonospora > Pseudoperonospora humuli. Next base: position 83,003 of record NQFO01004263.1, on the reverse strand, counting down.
AATCTCCGGATCGAGCTCATTCTCTTCGTCGCTATCTCCACCACCAAAGAAATCTTCAATACCGTATTCACGGAGATATGCTTTCACATCGGCCTCGTTGGCTCTCATTGCTACAGGTAAGACACTCTCTGGCATTACCTCTTCGTCCGTAAGCATTCGTATCACTGTCCTCTCATCACTTTCCAGTTCCAGGACAGACAAGACCTCAGGAAACACGAGCGAAGTAAGTTTACATTCCACACAATGAGCCAAAGCTTCCGAAATGATCCACGACAAACCAAAGCATCCCACTGCAACTAGTCGGCCAAAGATCAACGCCGAGTACTGGTGGATGAGCGGCAAATCGATCTTCATGTCTTCTAGGAATTCCATAACGTTCACCAGAGCAGTTTGAATAGAGTTCGCATCTAGCGCGCCACGCTCATACAATCCCACAAGCAATTCCACCGCATGCTCGCGCTCAGTCGTTTTGCCTTCCAGCGCAGTGTTGATCGCTTGCTCGACAAATTCAATGTGGTATGGACCAACGGGCAATTCTTGCACGCATGTAGTGGCTTCGTCCAGATCCGTGATGGAAATGTATTCCTGAATCACACTCTTGATGCGAGTCGACATTTGTGCAGGGGACAATTCTTTCACTTGAGGTTCATCCGGATCTTCTTTTCTAGCCACAATGAGATTGCTGCTCTGCTTTGCGAGCTGAGCACTCGAGACACGAGACTTGTGACGGCGTCGTTGCACATCGTCGTGCTGAGCATTCTTTCCTTGCTGCTGAAGCTTTTGAGCCTCCTTTCGGACCTCCTCCAGCGTCTTTTGCTGCAACTCCTTGCGACGTGGTTCCCACATGTGGTCTCTCGTTTCAAGCACATCCTTGATAAGGAATCGAGCTCGCGAAGGCAATTTCGTGTCGTCCGACAGCTCGACCATGCGCAGGATGATGATTTTCATGATTGTCTTTGTTTTCGGCTGATCAAACTTTTTGCCAGCTGTGGCCAGCATTTTGCACAGTGCCTCCAAGTCTGCTTCGTCAGGAAAGCGAACAGCTTGCGCTTGACCTTCTTGGCCATCCGATCCAGGCATCAATTCCAAGCCAAGCAAGTAAAAGATGCATCCTTGGACACCAGACTGCTTGATCAGGTCCACCTTGTAGAGCTCACCAATGAATCGAATGTTGCCCAGCATTCTTGCTTTTGCACGCATGGCAAGAATCTCACGGCGTCGAGGGTCTGTTTCCTCTTCTTCTTGCTTTTCTTGAAGAGAGCCAACGTGTTTATTGGTCTTCTCGAATTCTCCTTGACATCGGTTAACGAGTAGACGTGTAAACGTAGTCTGGGATGCAGCCGCGTGACGTGCAAGCTCAGCTGATTCGAACGGACCCCCAATGGGCTCGTCGTCCTCGATCTCACTGATATTCCGCTTCGAATAGTAAAAAGCTCCCGGTGTTTTTTCGCCCATTGCCACCAGATAGTCACCGTGGCGACAGAATTGCACCGTAGAAATGGATGCACAGTCACATGTCAAAGAACCTGCGCTTTCCGGTGCTCTAAGGTCCTCGAGACAGCTACGTGTGCTCTCGAATGGACCAACAAACGACGTGAATGTCCTTTTGTCGATCGCAGTCCAAAAGAACGAGCCCTTTTCATCCTTCAGCACACTTAGAAAGCTCCACGTCTTTTTAAGCGTTCGCGTATGAAATTCCTTGCACAAGTCCGAATACACATCGGCAAAACTCGGCTCTTCCAGCGCTTTGTCCATGATAATTGACACAATTGAGCTCAGCAGGACAAAGCTGTCAATGTCAATTGCGCAGAGCTCGTTTGTCAGCTTCGCAAATTTCTCTCTTGTGAGCTTGTTTAGAAGACCCTTTATATGATTCAATGTTCTTTCGAGGGCCGAGGCCTCCTTCTCTTTTGTGGGCTTCCATCGGTTTTCAGATACCGTAAGAGGCTCGATGGGACCATCGTAAAGCGGAGGCGGGGGCGGCCGTCCGTAGTCGCCACGACCGCTTCCTCCTCCACGACCACCGCGACCTCCGCCACGTCCACCACGGCCTTGTCTGTCATGTCTACCATCTCTCAGACCACCGTGGTTCCTCGCTCCACGCCCACCAGACCGTACGTCGGAGCGGTCTCTCTTTCGAATACTGCTTCCGATAGAGCGATTAACGCCATGACCGGCCCCAAGTCGTCCAGAAGACCGTTTAGTGACGGAGCGCGGATCGCAAACTTGAATGACTTCTACGATTTTCATATCAGGAAGATCTGCTGGCTTAGGGCTTGCAAATGCCACGAGTCTGCTCGCAAAACAAAGTAGCCATCGTAATAGTTCGTTAGCTGTAATGCTCAAACACTCGACAAACAACAAGATAATCGCCACCTGCGACTTACCTCCTTAGCTCTGCAAGTGAATATTGCAGTTTCTTGACACGTGACACAGTCAGCCGAGATGGCGCAATAGCTGCTGCTATCGATGACTTGAGCGTTCGGACGGGCCTGGCTTCCATCGAGCCTGTCGAGAAAGTCCTTAGCGCTCGTGGTGGCGTGGCATCAATAGATGCTGCGAGTGATGACTGTGTTTTGGGTGGACCAGACTCAATCGATGACGCCAATGAAGACTTGAATGGAGCTACACGTCGCGAAGCTTCTTGCTCCGCCTTCTCCTTGTCCAGCTTCGCATAGTACTCGCGGGTTCTCGCATCCTTTTCAGCATCACTAGCACTTGGCACTCCTTCATTTTCACTTTTGTTTCTTTCACCAAGCACATTTCGCCGTGTCTCCTTCTCTATTGAATCCTTACGACTCGATGGCGCCTTCATCATCTGCGCTAGACTGCTACCGCGTTCTAGCTTGCGCGATTCCATACGCTCTCGCAGAGTGTCGGCAAGACGTTTGCGCTCCGTTTCATCGGCAACCAAGGAGGCTGGCGCTTTGACCGTCACATCTTCTTTTTCTTGAGCCGTGGAATTTTGTGGCATCGGTGACACCGATTCTCTGACCGAAGTGTTTTTCCATAACCCACCGGGAGCTGGCGGAGACTGTTGTGAATCTAAAGGCCGAGGGCCTTGAGAGTTGCCTCTCCCCATTGGTAATCCGACCGGAGAAGCTGAATTTACTCGGCGTAGGGATGAAGCTCCGCCATCCAAAGACGACCGTCGCGACGTCGTATCTTGCACTGACCTCCCAAACGAACGCCCGATTGTCCCGGATGAGGGGCATTCTTTTTGGAAACGAGCATCTTGAGACCTCTTTGGAGCTGACAGCGACCCCATCAGAGATGACTTGAATGGCGCTTGACCGGGTGATCCACTCGAAAGCGTGCGGATGGATTGGGGACCATCGTTGACGTTCAAGCGACATTCTTCTTTGTAGCGCTCGCTGCGGTGACTTCTATCACTGCGATCCGAACGTTGGGATGACACGCTATCGGTGCTATTTTTTCTGGTCAATCTAGTTCTCGACACGGATCGGTGGCTAGATCTGCGACGCGAGCCCTTTCCTTCCCTCGGTTCACGACTGTCAGAGCGACGTACTGAAGAGCCCTTTGTTTGTTTTTTACCTTTCTCCTGTCTCAATCCTCGATCACTTTCATTGTCAATGGATTGCGTCAAGCTGCTGACAAATCTTTTGGTCTGTGTGGCTCCTTTTGGTGGCGATGGAGACGAGAGCGAAATGACTTGATTCGGTCCTTTCGTCGGAACTTGCAAGTCTTTCTTCGAACTCTTACTCGACCGCTCCTTGCCGTGCTTCTTATTCGGCATTGATCGGTCATTGTCGACACGAACAGAGCGATCGATCTTTTTTACTGGAGCGGACGTTGAATTCTTGAGTGAAGATCGCAGTGAAGACTCGAATGGAGTTGTCTCGGTCTGTTTCCCATTCGAATCGTTCACCACTTGTACCAAACGACTGCTCTCCGTGGCATCTGTCACTGAAGTCTTCACAGGTCGATACGTTGCTCTTCCGCCACTTCCTTTACGTCCTACACTTCCACTTCGACCGCCACCTGATAAATCCATAGCATTTAGCCAAGAAATCAAAGATTTTTGGAGATAGGCGAGTTAAGTAACAACCAAAAGGATTCTATTTGTTTGTTTAAAGAAAAAAAAGAGTAGAGCCAACTGTACCTCTGCGGTTGGCGTTTGCACTTGGCTGTCCATCCATTAAACAACCACTTACGAGATTTACACGTCTGTATACACGTCGACTGCTTGCCGTGCTCTCTCTCTCTCTCTCTCTCTCTTCCCTCAAAATCAGTCTCTCGATCACAAAACAAATATAATCTGACTTCGACTATTTCTTTCAGCCAATGACATCCGATTGTTGAAAGAGCGCTTTTTGACCAATGCCATGAATCGTCCGTAATGGCCATTCATGTATGCACCTTGGTAGCGTCTCGCTGTGGCGCTCTCTCTCTTTCTCTCTCTCTCGCCATCGAAGCGCAATGTCCTCGTCGTCCGCTGCATCGCTGGCCAAAGCGCTGCAGAGTAAACCAGCGCCAGATGGTCACAAGATCATTCGTGAAGGCAATGGCGTCATGATCTTTCCAGAGCAAAACCAGGTCTTCTACAATCCCGTCCAGGTGCTAAACCGTGACTTGAGCATCGCCATAATCTCCGAATTTGCTCGCTGTCGAGCACGCGAGCGCTTAACTAAAGAAGCACGCAAGGCGGCCAATGCAGTAGGTCACGGCGCTACGTTTGAGCCCAAAAACTACACGGACGAGGAGATTGAGACGCACTTGATCGAGACTGCAGAGACCAGCGGCATTCGTATCTTTGAGGCGCTGTCGGCCTCAGGGCTGCGCTCAATTCGCTACTTTCAGCAGATTCCTGGAGTCAAATCCATTTTGGTGAACGATATGGATCCAGCAGCAGTGGAGACCATCAAGCGCAACGTTGTGTTTAATGAACTGCCGTTGGATCGGGTCATCCCCAATGAAGCAGATGCTACTGAGGTCATGTACAATCATAGAAAGCCTGCAGACCAATTCGATGTCATTGACTTGGACCCGTACGGATCCGCGTCCGTCTTTTTGGACAGCGCAGTGCAGAGCGTCGCCGATGGTGGACTGCTCTGTGTGACGTGTACGGACATGCCTGTACTGTCGGGCAAACAGCCGGAGGTGTGTTTCTCTCGGTACGGCGCACTGCCGAACAAGTCCCATTATCTGCACGAGATGGCACTACGCATGGTGCTGCAGGCGATCGAGTCATCGGCGAACCGCTATGCGCGTCATCTTGTGCCGATCGCATCGTGCAGCATTGACTTCTATGTGCGGGTCTTTGTCCGCGTGTACAAGTCACCGGTAAATGTGAAGAAAGCCATGACAAAGCTGTCACACGTGTTTCAATGTGTTCAATGCGAGAGTTTTCATCTGCAGCCGCTCGGTGTGTCGAGTGGAAACAGCTATCATGCCTCACGTGGTCCAATCGTGGGGCAGCAGTGTGACCAGTGCCAAGGTAAGTACAAGATGGCAGGACCGATCTGGTCAGCACCACTCCACAGCCGTGACGTCGTGCTGAAGATCCGCGACCGTGTGGAGAAGAGTATGTCCGAGTTCCCAACAAAGCCGCGTTTGCACGGGTTGCTGACTACGCTCTCCGAAGAGCTCGTCAATGCTCCATTGCACTACACTCTTCCAGGTTTGAGCAAGGTCTTGCATTGCTCCAATCCACGTATGTCACAGATCCAGGGTGCCATTCGCCATGCTGGCTACGAAGTCTCGCAGTTCCACAAGGTCCCAGAGGCTATTAAGACCACTGCATCGAACGACGTCATTTGGGACATCATGCGCTGCTGGGTGAAAAAGCACCCGCTAAACAAGAAGCGCGATGGTCAGGAAACTCCGGGTAGCCGGATTCTAGCAAAGGAGCCAAAGTTTGAGGCTAACTTCTCTATGAAGCGCTCTGGACCGAGCGAAAAACCCAAGGCGTTGCGCTATCCTCTCAACCCGGAGCCAAACTGGGGCCCAAAGGCACGTGCTGTGGGCAACAGAGCCGACAACGGAACCGCTTCAACAAGCAGCAAATGTGAGTAGAGCTAGTTGATGTGTGTCGTCAAATGCTGTGTTTAATCGTGATTGTGATCCCTATCGTTAGCTCTAGACCAGGCACAAGAACCGGATGAGAAGAAGATGAAAACCGAATAAGTGGAGCAAAGGCGAGTTTGACAGCAAGGCCTCTTTCCGTTTGTTTGTTGCGTAATAGAATGCGTACAAGCCTGATGAGTTGTTCTCGTCCTGTCAATGGAAGCTATTGCGAGTCGCTGTGCCACACTTTGACCTTGAGTTCATGGTAATTTAGCGGGTACTCCTCCTCCACGTTGTCGATCTTTCGCAGCTCTTCCATCGACATGTGAGGCGGTCGAAGGCCAGCGTAGCGATAAGGCTGCTCCTTTGACAGCGTTGTCTTGGGGGTCTTGATAGTGGGCGACAAGTTGTCGGCTACAGGCGCCACTATTGTCGAAGCATGATGTGCCGTTTTCATTGGAGAAGCAGCTGTGGCTGAACCCGTACGCACTGCTTCACCTCGGTTGTTAGCTCCTTCTGTTGCTTTTATCACCACATTGCTACGGCGACTCCGTGCTGACACAGCAACAGAAGACTTGTGTTTGCGTGGAGATGTCTGTGAGACGTTGGTACTGGTGACAGTCTGAATCGGAACTTCGTCCTTTTTGGCAGCTTCAACCTTCGCATGATACGATTGCAAAATGGTGACAATTTGCCCTTCAATAGCTCCAAGCACCTGCTTCGTAGCATCGTCTGGCAGACAACATGAAAGCGTTATTGCATGGCGTCAAGCCTTTTCCATCAGCTAAACACTTACTGTGAACGTCAAGACACCCAATGCGCGAGTGGAAAAGCAGCACTGCTGGCTTCACTGCGTCCAACAATGTTTGCATTTCATGGTTTGCACCCTCCTTGAGCTTTTTCTGCTCATTAGTGTGCTGCAGCTTTAAGCGAAGACTTTCAATGCGGTTTATCCGCTGGAAATCAACCGAGTCTTTGCGCTGCTTCAGTCTTGGCGAGGTGTCGTTAGGCACACAAGAGCTTTAGCTATGAAATGGTGGTGCACACACATACCTTCCAATCTCTTCACGGAGTTTGGCGCTGACCTGGCGATGATTTTCAATCTCTTCTGCCAGTCTATTGACATGTTGAATGCGATCAAAGTGCTCTGCTTCCGTGTCGAATCATCAGACAAGACAAGTAGGAAAGTCCTTTACAGTCAAGGAATGCAACAAATGCCTCGTCAACTTTTAACATGCACCTAGAAACAGAACAATTTGTGGTAAAGGATATTGGTTGTTGAAAGCTTCGATCATCTCCGAGACGGTCGTCGTGCCTGAGGCTTCTTGAATCTTCTCGATGTACATGCGATTTTCTTGATATTTCGACAGCATAGCGTCGGCAGTGACCTTGACCTGTCCATTCTTCCACTTGCTGCGTGATTGCCCCACACTTTCGTCTGCCTCAGAAACCGTTTTCATGATATCGTTTTCACCCAAGAGCTTGTACTTGCCAACACTGACCAATTCCTTAGCGTCCTTTTGATGCAACGCAGCTTCTTTCAGCTCTTGGAGCAGCACAGCTGCGCGTCGATCACACTTTCTTTCCCACTCCTCTCCCTCTTTTCGCACATCTTCGAGCTCCTGTTCAATCACCTTAACTTCCTGTCGTAGCTTTTCCACTTCGCCTCCAATTTGGACGATCTTGTGTTTCTTGGATAGCGTCTCGGTAGAGATTTTTGTATAGAGATTGTCCATGCGTGCTCGCTCCGTTCGATGAGCATCAATGATCTTTCGCAGTTCTCGATTACGATTGAGGTTTTCATTCATCTTGACAATTCGTCGGTCGATGTCATGCTCCATCTTGCGCACACGGCCAAGCATGATGGCGTGATTGTGATCTAACGCCGCGAGCTCATGCAGCTTCAAATTCTGCTGTGCTAGGATACTCTCGTGTGACTGAATGAGTGCATTCAAGCGCGCCAATTCCTTTTGTTCCAGCTTCAAACGAGTCATAAAGTTGTTGCCTTGCACATACAAAGTGGACGATTTCTCCTTTGTCTGCGCATTGGCTGCATGATCATCAACTGCTAACTGAACATACACACAATCTACGAGTTAGTAACATGGCGATACGAATCCATAGACCAATTGTGTGTAATGAGGCTTAATGACGCACTTCCTTTTCCAGTCGACGGTTCTTCTCCTGAACTTGATTGATTTTCTTGGCATACTCATTCAAACATAATGTCAACTCTTTGGAGTGACGAGTCCCATCGTCGTGTTCAAGCTCGAGCAGCTGCTGATCAATGTGACTTTCCTGCAGCCTCTTCTTTACGGATTGAGAAGGGGCACTCACACGCGATGTCTCGACAACTTCCTTCTTTATGGCTCGAGGAGCTGCTGATGTTGCAGGCATTGACGACTTATGGAAATAAAAGAATTCGATTGGTCGTTTCATAAATCATAAAAAAGGCAGAGGCGAGTGGTTTTCGTATATGTAGCCATGACGTTGTGGACTATTTAGAACAGTCCTATTATCCGGCTATACGAGCTGTGCAAGTGCACGAAGAGAAGGCTGCACTTGTGGTTGCGAGACGATTGAAGTACAAGAAGATCGATCGAATGGTACCCAGAGATTGTCAAAGAAACTCAAGGCTCCGACGACGACAACATTTCTTCGCTGTTTAAAGGCGTGGCGGAAAGAGACGACTTATACATTGATGAATTGAGCCAGAATTTGCTGGAGCAGACGGGGATCAAATTCCGAACACGGGCGGAAGAATCTGGACACAGCAACGAGAGGGTGACACCAAATAATATGAACACTTAGTTCACGTTCAAGAAGGGCAAGGGCTACACTCGCGTTGCGTGCCAATCTGCTATGATCGTATGAGATCCGGCGTAGTGCTTACATGACGAAGCAGATCCAGATAGAGACGTGGCATCTCGTACGCTTCACGGTGTGATCTACATGTTGCTCTTCTGCATTGCATTGAATGGACGAGAGAGATCTTTTTCGATCATTCAGACGTGGCGGTAGTTTGCTTGCATCAAAGGAGCTTATTGTTTGGCTTGTTGATGACTAATAGCTGATTGCTCGAACGCATCTCACTGCATAGACGATTCATGAGTTGAGAGGAAAGTAATCAAAGTATACGAGTCGTCGTAGAGAGCACGACACAGACTTGAAGAGGTTTCTGATGTTATCCGATACTCAAACGTCATCGAGTCTATGTACAGATTACGTTTGGAAAACTCAATAGCAAATGATCTTGCTAAAAATCACGAGATAGAGAAGAGAAGCCTATGAAAGTAATCATGAATGTATGCTGCAGTGCGAGACGAATGTGACGAAAGTGCTGTAGACGTGAGACTTACTCACGCAAGATGATACAGAGCGGATTTCGTCAACGAAGCATGCTCAGAACAATGGTGTGATGTTCTACGCTCGATTGTTTGCAAGGTTTAGAGCGCGGTTGAAAAAAGAATGGAAGCGGATGATCCGAACAAGAAGGAATCTGATGCACAGTGACACCGTCATTCAAGGCCACAAGCTACAAGACGTATCTGCTGTACTTCTCTGCAGTTTTGAGGGGACCAGCCGTTTTTCAAGTGGAGGTTATTCCAGAAGCGCATGGCTCGCGTGGTGATCGATACGATAGCGAAGCGCACGGTGAGTTAGGAAACTTGCGTGGCATCTGGAGATTGGAGTAGACGCGAAGGTATCAAAGGGCGCGACATGAAACTGGCGATGGAAAGGAAGCGGCACCCTCAAGTCGAAGTGCAATTCCACGAGCGAGAAAGAATGTCACGCAGTGCTTTGGTGCGACCACCGCATTCGTGTGGCGGCCGCAGTATCACGCGGTGCTCGATCATTGGTTAAGATGGGAAGAAAATTGTATTCTCTCGATCGCGCGTCGAAAGAGTGCCTGATTGTATATTGACGAGGTTGCGAGGGTATCGGTTTGTAGCGTTTGTTTTTTATCACTGAACTGCTCTTCCCTACCCCTTTCCAAAATAGTTTACTTTCTTCGCTCAAAACGAAACCCGCGGCGTGCGCTTCCTGGTCTCCCTTTTTCGTCTTGAAGACTGTCAAAGTGTGCAATATACCAGCCTGCAAGTGAGCTCAAGACGAAATAAAAGCTGCCAATAGCTTCAGTCGTGACGTCTGTGCGCTACATTCGCTTGTGCTTGTAGCTTCATAACGTGCATCATTTACAAATGGAACAATCAATTCACGACAGCGATATTATTAATAACAACACGATGGTCGAGCTTACGAGTCAAGATAGCGCTAATAGTGATGGAGATAGCCCAAATCATATGGGTAACAGAGATCGCAGTGTGAGTATGAGTGTGCATATGAATGCACCACCAAGCAAGAAACAACGGGCTTCAGACGATGAATACGAGCAAGCGACGCCCCCTGCTGTTCCAGTATCAAGTCCATTGTCTCTATTCTCATCCAATGACACAGTGAAGGCTTTGACTGCAGCTTTAGATCGAGATCAAGTGAATGGTGCGACCGACACTCCCAAGGTTGAAAAGGACCATGGGAAAGACGCGGCATCGGCTGCTGTGCCGACACTTGTGCCACCATTTGGATGTGATGGAGACTCGTCCGACGACGAAAATGATGTCAATGAAGAGGTTTTTATGAACTGGCTCGTCAAACAGAAAGCTGCTGGAGTATGTGCGGGGAAAATGCTCGATGTTTTGGGATTGGGCGTGTCGGAAGGAGTAGCAGTGGACGACGACGAGTTGTGGGAAGCCATGTTTTCCATGGGCATGCGACTGATACGACCTTCGCTTACGGTACGTTGCAAGGTGATAAGCTGAGGCATTGCAGGCTGTGGTCTTACATGCTGTGGTTATTCTCTTGTACAACTTACAGCGGCCGCGTGAAAAGCTGGAGACGGTCAATACATTGCAGGATGTTGCATCACTATTGCAATCGAGCAAGAAGATTGTGGTACTAGCGGGCGCTGGTATCTCTGTATCTTGCGGTATTCCGGACTTTCGGTCCGAGAATGGGATCTACAGTGTACGTAATGGTAGTTTTATCCTTCATGTGATGATGGAATCTCTGACTCTGGGCATCCGTTTGGCTACGACTGTCATGCAGCGCCTTGGCGAGTACAACCTGCCGAATCCCCAATGCATGTTTGGTACGTACTTGCCGTCTCGTTTGGTAGCTTTTGTTGGTCCGACTAACGCCTTTGTTTGCTACCAGACATTGAGTTTTTCCGCTCAAATCCACGGCCGTTCTTTGCATTTGCGAAAGAATTGTTTCCAAAGTCGAGCGGATTCACGTTTGTACCATCTCGGAGTCACTACTTTTTGAAATTACTGGAAGAGAAGGGCAAGCTACTTCGCATTTATAGTCAGGTAAGCACTGGGTTTGTTCTTCACACTGAAAGTCTGTAGTCAACAAGGGCTGATTATTGATGTGTTTGCCGTATTCAGAACATCGACATGTTGGAACATGCAGCAGGCATTTCACACGAGCACGCTGTCCTCTGTCATGGCTCCTTCGCGACCGCAACGTGTTTAGCATGCAAACAAACGTATCCAAACAACGCCATTCGCGAAGATGTGCTCAATCAGCGAGTGCCAATGTGCAAGTCGTGTAACTCGCCAGATGGAATAGTAAAGCCTGACATTGTGTTTTTCGGTGAATCGCTACCGCGGCGCTTTCACGACTCCATTAAGAGTGACGAAGGTGAGGCCGATCTTGTGCTTGTTATGGGGTCGTCACTTAAGGTGAACCCTGTACGTAGCATTGTTGGTCGCTTCAAAAAGGATACGCCCATGATCTTGATCAACAGAGAACCAGTGGGCCGCCCGCACAAATTTGACGTAGAGCTACTAGGATATTCCGACGAAATTGTGCAGGAGCTATGCCGATTGCTTGGATGGGAGATTCCACAGCCTGATCCGGTGCTTCTGGGTCAGTCTAATCTTCCGCCACCGCCCATGGTGCCTCTGAGTACTCTCGTGCCTTTGTCGTTTGAATTTGTTCATCCGTCAAGGCATTTGTTCAACGGTTCCAAGTCAACATATTGCAGCTCAAGTGACGATGATAGCAGCAGTTCATCCAGTGAGGAAAGGACAGGTGACCTGGAATCCAGTACAGATGCTGTGGCAATGGATACGGAGGACGAGAAGAAAGTATCACCCAATGATGAGCTGGCAAAGGAGGACCAAGATACTTTGATGGGGTCTACAAGCTTTGACGACAATTGAGCGCTTGATCGCTGCTCAGCCTGCAAATACCTGCCTTCATGAGGAACGCAAGTCACGTCACTATTTGGCCCCTTCATCAGACTCTCCGACCACACATGCCCTCACCATCGTGTATAACTATTTCCCAGCCTGGAGCTTGCTTCGTTCTCATCTCCTGTTGTCCAGTTTCCACCGCTGACCTGGGCTGGAATTTGTCGATATGGCCACATTCTCTTGAGCAATCCAAACTATGAGCCCAATAGGACCACCCAATTGCTCCCGCCTGTTTGTAAGTACGGGCTCTGATTCTAGCTACTTAGTTCAGGCCAAGAAGATGCATTGAAGAGATGAAATGCATACGTCATACTTTCACAGAGGCTAAAGCCCCCGAATCACCATACTAAAGTCTGTGTGTGCATGTGAATGAAGACGAGTGGATTAGCAGGTCTCAGCTTGGATAAACACAGGACGAACCATACGACCTCGCGGTGATCGAAGCATTGCTAACGTGCAATGCCTTTGCTTACGATACCGCTGAGTTGCGTTGGATAGAAAAAGTTGCTGAAGTGGTTCGCAAGCGATAAAGCCGATGGCACGGAAAGCGCCCTTGGGTCGATCGTAGATTGCTGACGTCACGTAGCCGATGAGAGGCCGCTGTCGAGGACACCACTCAAGAGTTAGTACGCTACTTGTCTTTCCGCCATCAAAGAGCATTGGTCTCACCTCGTCAACCTTGGTGCTCTCAACTTTACTCTTCATACACGCATCAAAGCCCTTCCAGTTCTTGTTGTTGTTGAACTGTTGCACATCTTCAGCTGAGGGCGCAAAGATCTGCACACAAGAATCAGCGAGAGCAAAAACATTGTTGTGTCAGCATCATTCAAGTATAAAACGCACTACATTCTTCATCTACCATGGCGTTGACGTCAATGTTGCCACGTCTAGGAACAACAATGGCTACACGAACAAGAGTTGGAAGCAGCACCGGCACGATGCAGTCGACACCACGTGTAAGCATTGCTTCGTCGGTATCAGCGGTAGTGGCACTTGGTTGATAAAAGCAAAAAGGCTTCATGTACTTCTCTCCACGTAGAACACAAGGCGTCAGCATGTTTTCATCTTGCGCATCATCTTGAGGCTTTTGCAAGTCAAAGAGCAGCTCCCATCGTGGTCGGAAGGGTGACTTTACGCCATGTTTCTCGAAATTGAAGCGCTTCGACTTTGGCTTGTTCATCGCTTTCTTCCCTAAATCACACGCACGCGCTTCCCAATAGACCTGTCCAGCTTCAGTATCCGGGTAATCACACGGAAAGCTATACACAACGACGTGAGAATATGGACGTATTGCTACACACAATGACCATACGCATTTACCTGGGTTCGTACAACACCGTACACACAGCGGCGTCTTCCTCAAGTCCTACAACTAGCGCACCACCAAACACCAACGTCTTCAACAATCCGGCCACATTGGAAGGATGACAAATGATGTCCCAACCGCTCATGTGAGGATATGACTCGCGCTTCTGAACGAGCAGAAGATGGAGTGCCTGGGACTTCACACGCACTCCGTACGTGGTGCTGCCAAGCATCCCTTCCTTCCGCTGACGATATATCGCTTCATTCAGCTTGTGATCCTTGAGAAAATGTCTTTCAATCTGAAGCCTCTTGGACGATGACCACAGCAACGAGTTTGGTGTTCGTTGCTCGTCCATATCCATATCATCCTTCGTCACGTCAAGCTTTCTTTGCTCTTCGCGTGCAAACGGGTAGCTCAATTGACCACATTCTCCCGACTTGGAGCTACTGCTTGTCCAGGCCAGCAATGCTCGAAGTTCCTTGAGAATTGCTTCTGACTCAGGCTCTTCTGCATCTTTACCGAGAGACGAGAGACTAAGGCCCGACAGCGGACTCTTGATTTCGTCCAAACCGACTTTTGGGATTGCCTCAGTAGGTGGTTCTTTCAACAGCGACAGTTCCGTTTCCACAGAATCAGACAAGTGACAGAGTTTACCATCCTTCCAACGTGCCATGCGTGGGTCCTTCACCGCAACGGCGTAAATGCTGTCGTTTTGCTCCTTGACCTTTGTCGTCTTTCTCGTCTCGCGAAGAATCGACATCCGATTGCGACCACAACAGTTGATGATCGTCTGCTTCTTATTAAAGCCATCGTCATGATCCGATGCGTCTCCAACCTCAATATCCTCGTCTTCTTTACCATTGCCATCATCATCATCGCCATTACCACTTGCAATGCTCGCTACAAGTTGATCAGCAAGTCGTCCACGCAGTTTCAATCTGCACACTTGTCCTCGCCGATCGAGCATCTCAATGCTCTCGTCCTTATCACTGCCAGTTTCCTGACATGCAGTTGCAATTGCCGTCGCTGCTTCCATATACGCTGCAGGGTGCACCCAGAGCCACAACTGCCTCTTGGTGCTCTGCCACTTTTCATGCAATGTAAACTGTCCACCTTCATAGTCCCGTTCCAATGGTCTCCACATGAAGGTCACTGGTGCAATTGCACCTTGCGGAAACTCTCCTACGCGGTACAACATGCTCTGTCCTTCCTCATCTCCAGCTAAGAATCTCTGGCCATGGAAATCCGATCCATCCGGGTCCGAAATGAGCTGCAGAGCTTCCAAAATCACTTGCGGTAGTCCATAGAGCTCAATGATTCCATAATAACTGGCATCGTGCAATGTCGCTTTGGTACGTACAGCTTCCAAAGCAGCAGACACGCTCTTGTCAGCTCGATGGGCTGCTAAAATGTAGCCATATTTCTCAGTCATGATCATGCGCTTCGTATGCCACCCATGCGACGCAAGCCACAGCGGCCGCTCGGAATGTGCAACGGATGGACTGGATCGGTCGTGCAGCAACTTATGGAGTCGACGTTCGTGTTTTCGACAGCGTGAGGAATTTTTGACATTGGGTTTGGGAGTGGCACGGAGTCGCTGCGGCATTTTGTGTGACTTGAAAGCGTTGGCTCGACGACGCCGCTGGTTCTTCTGTGTCTCGACTTTAACGTCCGCGTAGCTAAAGACGTGCTCATGTTGTGAGAGTTCGTGCAGCGCCTGTAGTTCGGGCGCTCGGGCGTTGGCGAATTCGAGCACTTGCAGCACACGCGGACCTAGTCCAGCCATTGTCAATAATGAAGCCAATCAGTCAAAAACGGATTAATGTCTATAATACCATGTCATGGTCATTTTCAAACAGACTGGCCAAGTGCGATATCTCCTATCAGCATTGCGTCCTTGTCACTGGTCTCGTTAGACGCAGGAAGAATTGGACGAATGGCATTCGTTCGCACAATGGACGATGAAGCTCCGACGCTAGACCAAATTTCACCTGCAGAGCTGCAGCTTTGCGGCTGCTTTCGCTTTCCGCTTCTTCTCCATCGTCGAGAGCTCCGACACGCACCAATCGGTCAACTACTTTTGCTCCTCTTGCTCTTCAATATTAAAACTGATCTCGTCTTCTACTGACGACCTTTGATATCCATGCTGAGGCTCAATGCTCGACGATAGTCCACCTTCAGCATCACTGCCAACCACTTTCAACTTGATTATACCATCTGATTTGGACACTACAACGCGAAGGCTGTCAAGTAGCGGCTCGAGTAGTGCCCCATGCACTGCAAAAAGGTGATGGCCGTCGCTGTTGCTACTATTGCAAGATTGGCTGGGGCGATAGCTTGCAAACGTTGAGCAGAAGGTCAGCAAATGACGTCGAGCCACCTTTGTAGTCAATGACTCGTAGCTGCTCTCCAACATGACGCCTCGTATCTCTATCCACCAAATTTGTGGAGAAGCTGCTGCAAACGCTTCCGTCACGTTCAATTCAACAAGGATGGGATCGCTATTGTCGCTTCCGATACGTGGAAGATACCGTGTGCCGCGGTAGACAACCACCTACTGCGTATGCTGCTGCGTTTGTTGTGCAGCATGTTGCACCTGTGAAAAGTGTGTAGCTCTTTCTAGACTACTAGTCATTGTAATAACAAAGTGTCCATTCTTAAAGCCCGCATGAATGTGATTTAACAGCAACTTTGCAAGTGCTTCCAGTCGTTTTCGACGCTGTATGGAATGTCGTGCTAGATACGTGTCGGAATTGGGCACAAGTCGCTGAATGTCACGAAGGAAGAACGTCAAGAGATCGTTCTGTGCTGACTGAGGTTCATATACCACAAAGTGCATGCTAAAGTCGTCGTCATGGTCTTCAAGTGCTTCACTTTCCTCGTAGAGCACTTGCAGCAATAGGAGCTGATCAATGACCTTTGTCAATCCTATCGTGAGCTGATTGCTTTTCTTTAGAATACCTAGTAGACCTCCAGCTGCATCCATCGAGTGATACTTGATGGCATGATTATTGAGTACCTGCTCAGCTGCTCTTGTGTCGCATCACGCTCTCGACTAACACGTTGTGCTTCGACTTGTACAGCTCGCATCTCTTGCTCAGCTTGTAGAGTGCGACGCATTAATGAGCCCATCTTTTGTCGAAGAGCTTCACGTTTAAGAGGCTGCATCGCAAGCTTCATTTGAGCTGCAATCTGAGCCCAACGCGCGTCTGATAGCGCTTGCTGCACGACTCTCGCTTGTGCTCGTTGCTGTTCACGCTCCAAGTTCACACACGTCTCAACAAGTTCTGCTGAGGCACGTGTGAAACCTGCAGAAACTTCACGTAATTGCCGTGCTAGCTCAAGACTCGTGCTGCGTTCTAATGCGAGTTTTGCCTCCAATATTTCGATACGCTCTGTTGCTTGAGCAACATGTAGAGAAAGGTGTTCATCCGCTGAGGCCAATGATACTTGCGTCTGAGATAAAGCTCGCTCAAGTGCCACAATACGCTCCTTGTCCGATTCCTCAATTGCATCTGCGACTTCTTCGACCTGAACGTGTTCACTGCTTGTGCCCTCGATTATCGTCATCGACAACGTTGAATCAGAAGCCAATTGCTCTCCCATGGTGTCAATACGTGCAAGTGATTCCACTTGCTTTGTAGCTTTATTAGCTCGACTTTGAGCTTCATTGCGCTCATGTATCATCTTTTCAAGCGTCTGCTCAAGTTGTCGAATCCGTTCTTTCAATGCGCGTTGCTCTCTCGGTAGCGACGATGCATTTTTGCATGATAAGCTGCAGCATCAACTTGTCGGTTTGCAGCATGCGATCGAGTCACATATTCGTGCCACACTTGCTGCATTACCACTGGATCTAGGGCTGCTTGCCTCTCCTTCATCGTACGAGTCTTGACGTGCTCGTCACTGACTCGACAATCGCTTTGTGATGGGGTGTTGACGCGATAAATGCCGCTCTTGGAGAATCATCCAGTGAATCCGTTGATACGCCATCACTCTGTTGTCGGTCGTCCACTTGGTCTTCACCGTTTGATATTGCAGCAGCACCTTCCAATGCACTAGTATCAGGACCTTGAGTACCTGCTCGAACGTGTTCGTGACTCGATAGCAATGGAATCTTTCGTTTATCGAGACTGAAACAGGCTCCTTGACGTTCATATCGTCTAGAGTTTGAGCCGAAGCTACACAATGTCGTGGACTCTTGCTACTGTTTACATGCCAGCTTCTGCCCTTTCAAAAAGGCTGAATGTTGCGATATCTCGTGGGCATGAGCGTCATTAATGGAGACAATGACATCCGACCTTCGTCTGGTGCTCGTGATGATGGCAAGGCCAAGGACAATGGCTGACACGATGACGTAAGACTCATAGCCAACTAACTAGCTACAACAATGTCCTTTAACAAGAGCAACACGAATCTCCCGTTACGAGTGCGACTTGCGGTGGAGTCTTCTCCCCAATTAGGAAAGGAATCTCTCACTTTATGAACCCAAGCACGACGCAACATGCCAGCGATGATGCAGCTCTTCGAGAGCTTGAGCGTGCTCTCGATGCGTTCATGGCAGCGCACGTATCCACCGCTGCTCATTCCTTAGCGACGAGAACTGGAGGAGACGACGACGACGTTGAGATGGACAAAATGTTCGTGGATGAAGACGATGGCGACGAAATTGACAGCGATCAAGTGTCAACGTCGATATCGACACTGGAGATTGCGATTTATCAGCGTGACTTGAAGCGACTGCAGTGTCTGAGCTCAGTGCTCACTGCTACTCGACAAAGACGAGGTCCTGCGAGTATTGTGAGCATGGGAAACCTTTTGCTTTCGTGGCTGCAGATTGTCGAGAGCTCGAGTGCTGCGGCTGCCGCTGTAGTCGCATCGAGTGGAATTCTGTATCCTCCATCTGCAGCTGAAGCAGCACGGGCAGCAGAACACGCTCAACAGCAATCTCCAGTCGATTCCGTGGCCTCCTATCTCGTTGCAATGCTGCTCAAGATTGCCTTCCAAGTTCCTCAGCCAAGCTCCAATGCTGATCCGAGCTCCGACGAACGTGTAGCAATAAATGAAGTCATTGCTAGCGTTATGGCTCAATGTTTCGTAGTCTTTCAGCGAGCGTGGCAAGCAGACGAAGAAGCTCAACGTCGATCTCGTGCAGAAAGTTCCGGTACTTTGTTCTCGTATCTGACAATGCGCAAGGCCAAGCCCAAGCGTCAATCGAGCTCAAGTCCTCTAAGTGCTGCAGCAATTTACTTTGCGTGCGCAACGGAAGCTGCTACGGCTTGGAGTCATGTCTTGGGTCTTGCCGCTTCTCTAGCCCCCGACGTCTCTCGTATGAAGCTTCAGATTGAAACACTAACTCGTGCTCCAGCGTGGAATGCAACGAAAACAAGCGGCGACATTGGTCAGCATCCGTATCTCAAGTATTTGGCTCACATTCGTCTGGGTCTGGCGCCTCGGAAGCACCAACCAAGCTCCGCTTTAGCCATCCGAATGTCCGAAGCTACTCAATGGCTCCGTGTGCTAATGCCATTGCTGCTAAAGCCACATCAATCTCACGTTCGCAGTGCAATTGCGTATCTCGTCTCGCACCTGTTGCTCCAAGAACTCTATTCGCTTGGTCGTCTGGAACTTAGCGTGATATACACGTCCACTAGTAGCGAGTGGAGTCGTTGCGTCAGTGATCTTCACTCGGCTGCTCTTCGACTGACCGACAGTGCCAAAAAGAAGAGTCGAGGACGTGCACAGCAGCAATTTGAAGCATCCGCCTGGGCACTTCGAACGGTGGTGCTAGCACTTGCACCTAGCGAGATTTTCACACGGTATTGGCGAGAAGATGCCCTTGCGCTGCTAAGACTACAGTATCATCTCAACCAGGATGCGAGTGCGAATGGCGCAACGTCGTACAATGTCCTATCAAGCCTTGAATTGAGCTTTACGTACATGATGCATCGCCACTTTGTATTGCGTGACTCAGGAGCACTCGCCGCTGGAGCACCCTCCGATTCCGATTGCATGGAGATCATCAACACCACCCAAGCATGGAGCTTCTTCTCGTTACCTCGTCTACGACCACAGACTTTGAATAGCAGCAGCATGAGTAGCTTTGTCTCTCTCAAGACAATCGCACTACCAGCTTTGGTGCATATCTCTCGCGCCATTGCTGCCTACAATATGACGTACACGGTACAAAGTCATCTACGCCGCTTGTTGGCCGAACCTGTTGGTGTCGGGGATCCACAGAAACTCGTTGGCCTTGAAGCTCTTGTGGACTTACTTTGCCGGTCTCAGAGCGAGCATGAACGTGACAATAAGAGGGGATTGACCTTCCAAGTGAACCAGAACGACTTGCTCGCTTGTAAGCAAATGATTGGTGAACTTGTCGGACGTGTGCTGCTGGAATGCAGTACGCGAATTGGTCACAAACTGCTGCTTGAGGTCCCTGTCACGATGAACAAGAAGGGAAAAGCTCCAGATGATGGGGACGATGACGACGACGAGCACTGGAAAGATCCGACGAATGCCGTAGTGGTGGCGACATTTGCCGCGGCTTTGACGTTAATGCCGACGTTGTACGCCCACGTAGCTCTTAGCAATGAACAGAAGCTGCTGCTTCTTGTGCGTGCGAGTGTCAATGCAGAGCGAGTGGTGCATCGACGTGCCCATGAAGTGCTTCTTGCTCTCATCGGTCCTCAAAGTCCCCACTCGACCGAGTCTCCACCTCCGGATGCTGGAGCAGTCGTGCGTGCATTGACCGATTACATTATGCGAATGCATATTAGCAGCACTACGGTAGTAAGCGATGCAGCAGGAGCGATCATCATCGTACGTCTGCTTGGTGTTTTACTTGACCCATCTCGAGCTGCAGTGACACGTTGGGACAGCGTTCGAGCAAGAGTCGAGGCTTTGATTCAAGTTGAAGCCATTGCCGTCTACCTGCTTGCTCGAGGTGATGACAGCATTGAAGCCGAACAACTTTTGCGACTTGCTGCATTGGAAACTCTTAGAGTTGCCCACGAAGTGCGTGTGATGTATCGTGAACAACCTGCGATACGAAGCTCGACACAAGCAACGCTGCTCGATCGCCCTAGTGTCGATGTACTTCTTCAAGACCTTGAGCTTGAGCTACAGACCGCATTCTTCACCTTTGGACCGAACGCAGCAGCTCCTTTGCTCGACGATTGTCCGGACAAACACTCAGCTCTTCGACGTTTGATCTTTGACACCTCTGAGCGCCACAGTTTCCGCTGGTCCTTGTGTCTCGCACGCATCGTGACAAGTCTTGCCAAGCAAGCCCCTGACGTGACTGCATACATTTGGACCGATATCGTCGACAAGGTCGCAAAGCTCGAGCCCGTTCTTTCCGTCACATCGGTAAATGGGGACTCACCTTTGCAAAGTCAGCGCGAACTTGCTCGATGGCGCAATCTCGCCTTGTTGACCACGGTATCAGCTTGTCCGCTCCTGCAGACGCAGATTCGTGAGACCAAAGCATCGTCCTTCTGCTCGGACAATACCTCGTCATGTCCGTCCGAGTCTCCCAGCGTCGCACCGTCAGTGATGGTGGCATCACTTGTACGTCAATTGGCTTGTTATCTCCGCAGCACCAATACCGGGCAGTGTAATTCTGCAGTACTGGCATTGGGCTATGCGGGGCCTGCAGCTCTTTCCACATTGCTGGATGTATTAGCGCGTCTTGAAGTGGAGGCGTTCACATCGACGCCTCGCAGCGGCGATCAAGACTCTGTTGACGGTAATGGACCAGGACAGACGCAGCGCACTCGCAGTGTTAGGACCGGAAAAGTACCGAAGAAGAAATTGCTCGAGCTCCAACACGCACGCACTGTACAATTTGCTTTACAATGGGCAATTGGTCGATGCTATCGCCTTCAGTTGGAGCCTCGGACACGTACATTGAATGGCGGTAAAGATTCGGAACTAGGCGGTCCCATGACTGAGCGCCTCATTCGCGCTGTCTCGGCATTTCTAGTGAAAATGACCGCTACGTTTGAAGATGTCGCCTGGTGTTTCAGTGATAACAGCGAAGCAAGTGAAGGTTCGTTGACTGTTAATCCAATGACGCAGACTCTGGATGAAAACGCGGTGCTCTTGATGGTGCAACTAGACTTTATGGCCCTGTCACGGGCTTTGATACTGCATTCGAACGCAGCAGCCAAACCCGAAGTGCAACTACCACAGGAAAAGCTAGCACGCTTGCTACTTGGATGGTGCGGCTCGTTTGACAAGGATCTTGCTGAGCCCTCGTTGGCAGGACGTCTTTGTGCAGGATTCGTAGCTCCTGAAGCCGATCATGGTCTCTACTCTCACTGGATGCAGCTGTGCGATGTCACTGCAGCTCGCGATGGAACTATAACTTTTCCGTGGATCTGGATCGAGAATCAGCATCAGCTTCTTGGCACTAGTGGATCTGCTAGTAAGGCCTCTCGGAGCGTGGCCAAGTACATTGTTTGCCAGCGAGCATTCTCCACTTTGGTCGAGCTATTACGCAGCAGTCTTCAATTGCCTCATACAATCGGCACCTGGGATGGAGATAGTGTCGTTGCATGGCTTGATGCGTGCTTCAGCGTCGATAGCACCACGTTGAGCCACTTCAGAGATCTCCACCAACTTGCTCAACGAGCGCTGCATGTTCTCTTGGAAACACCCTGTGCAAGCGTCCGATTCTATCAGACACTCAAGTGCTGTCTTGAGAAAGCAACTTGCTCCTTTGCAAGCACAGCAAAGTCCAAGCTACAAGCTGCACATCAATACCTTGAAGCCCTCGGAAGTTCTGGTCAAGTTATGACCTTTTTTCACTCTCTCCTTCATCGTCTGCAAGAGCAACATAGTCGTGTCCATGATAAAGAGGAAGTCGGTCTCGCTGTGCGTCTTCTTCACGTGTTGCTGCTCCATGTTGGCGTTCAGCTTGATAACAGCTCAGCACATCGTCATCGTCAAGTGGCCCTCGACATGGTAGCTACTCTGGTTTGCAAGTCTGAAGCAAGTGACGATGATGACGAGTCTGCAGCTACATGCTGGGGCTTGCAGAGCTACTACAGTCCAAGTCTTGAGACTCATATCGCCGGTCGATTGCTGGTAAGCGTGTCTGGGCTCTTAGCATCGCGATTTTCAGCATTGAGTCTTCGTGTGAGTCTCGCAATTCTGCGCTCAATGCCAACCACCTCTGCTCAAAACCGAGACAACATCCTGCAGCAGCGTCAGATGCTAGCTACCGTGCTGCCCTGGCTTGCTGAAGTCTCACTTTCAAGACCACAAGAGTCAAGTATCAGACCGATGGAGTTGCTTGAATTGCTCTTTAACCTCACCACTGTTCTTGAAGACAGTTGTGGTGAGCAACTTGACCACATCTGGCTCACGCTAGCGTTTGCAAGACACGGAGACGACGATCGAAACCTTCGGGAAATCATCGGCTTCTTGTTCCAACAGCAGCGCAAGAGTTTGCTTCCAGCTTGTACGGCAAAGACAGTCATGCGTTGGCTTTGTCGATGGCAAGACGCTGCGTCTGATGTCCTGCGTCTCTTGTTGCTCCAGCTTCCGTTCACCACTACAAGGGAATCATATTGTGATGACGTTGTGACGGCGTTGGACGACTTGGATGCTCTTGTGGCGTTGGCTAGTGACAGTAGCTGTCATCTTGTGCAGATGCTTGCAAGCCCTTGCAGCCTCGAGACAAGAGCTCTCGTTGTGCATTTGATGCACATTGCACTCGCTACGCTTTTTGCCTTGCTGGAAAGCAACGTGGCGGACGAAAGCGCATTCAGTGCTATTGCTCAGCACTGCCACGTTCTGCTTCATTCGGTTTTCCCGCTTTTGGAGGCTCCACGTGGTCTTCTTGCCGCGGCACTAGCTTCGATTCGATCCTCAACGTTGACGATCAAGACCGACGACAAGAACACGCAGTCTTTACAGCGCGAGGGGTTCCTAGACGCCTTACATACACTTGGCGTATGCTTGACAGCATCCGAAAGACAGATTTGGAGCGAGTTGTGCGTACAAGAGATCGCTTTGGCGATTTCACTGGATGGGACGCTAACGACCGAAAGTCTGGAATTGCCTCAACGTCCCTCACCACCACATCAAGTGTGTGTACGCTTTGCATTGGCAGCATACACTCATTTGTCTCCACGTTTCCAAGGTGACGTACTGTTCTCAGTGCTTACATTATTGCGACAAGCACTCAACGCAGGCGTAGAAGATGGTCGACCATCGGGAACATTGTCTCTAGCTCGAGACTGTTTGGCTCTACTTGCAATGTTGATGCAAAGCATGCCAGTGTCGAGATTGGCGCTATATCCGCAAGTGTTTTGGGTATCTCTTGCACTGCTCACACATTGCCATCGACAACATGGTAATCTACCTGATAGCAGTCCCTCACTCCATGGTCGAGCTTTGGAGCTTCTGTCCATTTTCTGGGATCGAGCACCATTTACCAGCCATCCCGTGACACAGGACATTATCCGGTGCACGCGTCCACGTGAATGGGATGTCACCATTGCTCGCAACTCGGTGTTGATGGAGCTTGTACGCTGCATGTACGCTGATGAAGCTCCTGAAGGTCGTAAACGAGCGATGGAAATGATGCGTAAGGCAGTCCTACTTGTGCCCCAAGATCTGCTTGGTGTATCGCACTACGAACACCTTGTAATCTGTACTCTTGCCTTGCTTCCGGCATTGATTCACACATCAACGGTCCAAGATGATGCCAAGTCGGACGCTGCCACAGACGAATGCACGTGGGACGACCTCGTCGTACTCTGGCAAATGACTGACACTGGGTCATCCTACGACGACATCATTTCATTGCTCCAGACGCATGCTCGTATCCAAACGGAGCAAAGCAGTAGTCGAAAACTCGCAGCAAAGTTGATGGCAGTATTCGTTCCTGCCGTTTGCGCTCTAGAAGTGAAAGGCAAACGCATTGACGCTGACTTTGACGGCGTCATGTTGAGCTTGGAAGTCCTGGTAGCGTGTTTGCCCCATCCAAGAGCTCAAAGTGGCGATTCACCAATGGAGTTCACTTCAACTCTCAACACCAAACGCTGTGACTTTGTCTTCTTGATGCTTGAAGAATTGCTCCGAGGCGTGCTGAAGCGAAACGAGACCATAAAGACAGCATGGAAACCTGTGCCGGAGCTCGAGGCTGCACTGGCGAGACTGCTTCGTAGTCCACGAAGTGAATGGCAATGGAGATCGGCTGTCAGAGCACTGAGCTGGATTACAGAGATAGCCAAGACAGCTGCGGGGCCAACTAAGTCTTCCGTGACTCGGCTGCCTCCGCATGCTTCTGATTGTGAGGATGATGCTCCACATGGCACTCCAGTTGCTCAACTTATTAGTCACACAAGGTCTGCTGCACATGCAAAGACGTTAGAAGAAGCGACTTCTTCCGGTAAGTGCCTGCTGCGAAGGACTTCTTCGCGTGCACGAATCAGTGGCACTTTGAGTAAGAAGAGCTCGCATGAAGATCCCAGCAACAACAACGAATCATCACGATCACCGGAGCTCTCATGGACGAAAACGCAGCGTTTACCAGAACAACCAGCAAGTACACGAGACGTGACCGACGGACGCTGATCATCTGTGAGGAAGCAAGTGCAATAGAGCAAATAACCTGCACTGCCATGAGAGACATCTGCTGCCTGCTAGCAAGAACAAATACAACAAGACCCCCGTATAAATCACAACATTCTTCTTAGCTATCATGCAGCTACTTCTAATCCAAATTGTCCGGTAGGTTGCCTAGCAAATATCGCAGAGCGTCCTTGTTCATGTGGCTAATTCATGGCCAGTTCTCGATCTTACTTCCCCTTTTGGTGTTCTACGCCCACAATTCTTGAATGTAGCGGTGGTCGTCCTGGAGCTTCTTGAGCGTAGCCTGCACTTGATCCTCAGACTGGCCACTGAACTTCTTAATGATCTCGTGCAGCACCTTGTTGACATCATTGCCCATGCTAGTGCCGCCACACACGTAGATGTACGCGTCATCATCGCGAATAAGTTCCCAAGTCGCCTGCCCATTCTGCGCTAGCAAGTGTTGCACGTACACCTTCGTCTCCTGCTCGCGCGAGAACGCCAAGTGCAACTCACTCAGCACGCCGCTTTCTTGAAATCCATCCAGCTCGTCTCTATAGATAAAATCTTCGTCACGGTGGCGACATCCAAAGTACATGATCGACTTGCCCACAGTCACTCCATCCTCCTTTTGTTTCGCACGCTCGTGTAGAAAGGCTCGCATAGGAGCAATACCAGTGCCCGGACCGATGAGGATGACGGGCGTGAGCGGATTCTTCGGCAGACGGAAAGTCGAAGCGCGCACGAAGATACGAGCGGTCGGCCACTCGCGCGGCTTCTTGGAGCCCTGCTCACCAGGTCGGCTGTCGCGCTTCTTCTTGTCATCTGCGTGTACCATGAGTGGCTGCAATTTGCCCAAGTAGTTCGAGCATACGCCCCGGAAAACTCGACCGTCGTCCTTCTTACTTTCAAGAAGGCTTACAGTAGCGTGTACACGCTGTGGGTTGACAAGACTAGAAGACGAAATCGTGTAGTAACGCGGCAGCAAGAATGGCACAATGTGGAGCAAAGCCTGCGCGGATACCTTCACCGAGCGAAAATGTGCTAGCACATCGACAAAGGAGCGCTCGTCTTCCAGGATCCACTTTTGATACTCTTCTTTGCCTTCTTTCGCTGACAAGCGCATTAAATGAGCTCGTTCCGCCGGATCCAGAGCAAAATACGCCAGCTGCTTTAGCGGGGCCTTGCGTGGTGCGCTGTTGATAGCGAGATAACGAGTCAAAATGTCGCCAATAGTACAAGGCGATGGAAACGGCAGTTCACAGTGCAGATCATTGTCCACAGATTTAAGCACCACCCACTGCTCCAAGTCGTAGTCCATTTGTGCAGCCAGCTTTTGCACCACACTCGTTTCATTTTCCGGTAGCACTGCTAGATTATCCGCAGTCTCATACGTCACTCCAGTTCCCCGCAGCTCTAGCTCCACATGGATTGTCGAGCCTCCTTCAGTGGACATGCGTAGTTCTCGATTCACCACGACCTTGGCACTCTTGGCTGTAAAAAAGTGCTTGGTCGATGCCTTCATCTTGACCTCGTCGGCATTCTTCGCCATTTGTTCCGCTTCAGACGCACGGATCTCCACCAGTTCGTACTCATACTCAGGAGCAGACAGCATCGGCTCCTGTCCATCCTTCATTGCCTCATTAAAGTCCTCAGCTTTGTCCGTCGTAATAAACTGCTGTCTTAGCGCTTTCCACAGTGGCTCTTTCCAGTCGTCAAAGTCTTCATCCAGACTCGCGTCATCGTCCCCCTCGCCATAGTGGAACACGCGATGGGCGCCATGTTTCTCCATCAATCTGTCCACAATTCTCCCCATCTCATTGTAATGTTCGTATTGTGAATTGCCCAGGCCAAAGACCGTGTACCCCACGTGCTCGAGCGCCTGGTCTCCTAAAACCCCGTCTTTGTCCTTCAAAAACTTGACGAAATCCACGGCATTATCCGTTGGATCACCTTCGCCATACGTCGCAATGACAATGATCACAATTTTCTCATCTTTGAGCTTCTCGGCAGCGTCATAGTCCTCTAAATCGATCGCATGTGTCTGGAATCCAGCTTTACGTCCTTCTTTCTTCAGCACCTCGGCAAACCCTTCAGCCGTCCCTGTTTGAGAGCCAAAGACGATCGCGACACGTCCACCGGGAAATTCAGGGCTCTCATCGACGCTGGGACAGCGCGTTTTGGCAGACGTGGCAATGGGCTCGGCTGCTTCCTTGTACATCTTCATTTGCTCGCCAATACGCAGCATCTCCTGAGCCAATTTGTCCTGCTTGGGCTTGCTCTCCCGCATGAATAACACGGCGGTGGCCAGCACGGCCAAGAGCGAGCCGACAACCACGTACGTGTCCGTCATCACGAATTGTCGAATGAGGATGTGGACCGCACAAATTGGTGTAGATATGTGTGACGGGTTGGAGAAAAGCGAAAATACCTTGAACTCATGCTAATGAAAAAGTCAGAAAAAAATACTCTTGCAATCATTCCAGGGAACTCAGTAGACGGTCGGGTTCCATGCCTAGGAGTGTGGTGCTTCCATGAGCACAATTTGAAACCGTTTGTTTGTTTGTTTGTTGAAGAAAAGCATGAGTATGCGTCAATTCTGGTGTTCTAAGAGTATGAAAGCAAGGGTGTGGCGCTGCAATCGACAGGTTGTAGCGGAAAAACGACAAGAAGAGTGTCGCTGGGACCATGTCCAATGCTATACAAGATACTGGCTTTATCAGCATACTAAAGATAAGTTGGTAGGCCAGAGACTTTTACAAAGACTTGACTTTGTCAACCAAACGATCTTGGCGCTTTCAACTGCTTTCGCTTGGTCCCTTTCTTTTATCGCTGCATGGATGGCCGCTTGAAGGCATCGTCAAGTGTTCACCGTTGATCTTGATCTGATTCTCTTCGGCCTCATCGCTTCAGGATCATCAAAGCCTTCATTTGTGTGCTTGCGAGTTTCTCTTCATGAAAGAGGCCGACGACATGGCTGCAGAAGGTTTAAAACATAGTAGTCTGTCACACTCAGTGATGTTCGTCGCTCTTCACTTGATCGCCGCGACGCATTCCGTATACACCACGTATACAGGCACTAAACAAAAGATTCCAACTTGAGCTTGAGATCTACGATGATCAATTGCAGGCTCCGATAGCGAATGTAATGACGAAGCTTGTTCGCTCCGGTAGTACTCGCTGACTCCGTCGAAACGCACTTCGGTGCAATTGCATTCGATCAATGCTGGCAAACGACTCCGGCGATTCTCAGCCGCGATCCATCATATCGACGACTTTTCCAGTCTCTAATTGCAAAGCATAATGAGCTTCCCACATCGTCTGCCGACTTTCGCGAGCTTCTCGTGTGCCGTCCCAATTAGATTTGTTTCGCCTCGCGAGACCCACCTTACAGCATGTTTGATGTTTTACACACATATTTATATGCCGTGACAATTCGTGTTGCTTGCCATCGACCTTTTGGCGTCTCTTGGTACGTCATGGAGCGCGCTCATGTGCTCGTCCGCTTGCAGAATGAGACTTCAGCGTCTTCTGCTGTGGGAATTTGTCGAACAAGTGCCACTACCGTCCGTCTAGAGCACAGCGAAATGTCTCCAGGGGTAGCCAGCATCACCTTCGAGCAGGTTTTTGACGTGAACGACAGCAATGTTCACGTGTTTGAAACAAGTTTGACGGGAGCTATCGACTCTGTGATTGATGGCAAAGATGCTACGCTGATATCTGCAGGTACAGCGAGCTCTAGTAAGTCCTTTGCGTGTCATGACAAGCTCAGCAATGGAAAGGTGGAACCAGGTCTTATTACATTAGCAATACGTCAATTGTTTAGCAATCTAGAGGCAAAATCTACAGAAGGGTGGAAGTACAATGTGCTGTTGAGCTGCTGGGGTATTGGACGCAGCGAAGCAAGCAATAATGAGATGTTAATGGACCTTTTGACACCGGAGACGTGCATCGATATGAACGTGATGGATAAGATGGAGGAGCTTTTGGTGGAGCGTGCGGTCGTGGTTTCAACGCCAGTCGAAGCAATAGGGGTGTATGCGAGAGCATTGGAATGCGTGAATGATGCAGAGAACCGGGACTTTACCGTTGCTTTCCATGTGGAGACTCTGCTACCTAGTGGAGTAGCTAGACGAGGGCGATTCCTTGTTGTGGACGTTCATGGAATGTCGGTTATTGAATCACGTGGAACAGAGTGGACAAAGCAATCTCAACCAACGGAGGAACATTTCTTAGATACGCAGTTTCCGGTAAATGAAGTGTTGAGTGCAAGTTTTGGATCGTTTGTAGGACACACAAGTTCGACTTACTTGCTTGTCACCATTCAGACGCCAGCGCAATTCCAGCAACGAGTAAGTGCGTTTTGGTAATTCATTGACTCTGTTTGAGGCACCTAATGAATTCTTTTGTTTGTGTTGTGTCTCCCCGCATCTAGGCAATTCAATCTCTTTTGTACGCATGTAAAGCAAAGGAAATCAAGAGTTCAAGCTCCATAAATTATTTATCGGCATTTGAAGCCAAGAGCAGCTCAAGTGAGCCCTCAAGAGCTCAAATGCGAGCAGTAAAGAAAGCAGGAAATCAAATAGCAAGCTTTAGCGAGGATAACGTCGCACCTGGTGCTCTTTCCTATCCAACTTTTCCAACGGACTCATCAGTTGCACCTCTTTTCACCATACCATCGTCATATGTCTCGCCGTCATTGTAAGTACATCTACGCGTGCTATTTATCCTGTAAAGCGAGATGCTCAAACGATTGTGGTCGCTGTCTGGATCGTTGTTCAATAGGTCGACCATGTCAAGCGATTCTACATGCGAATTAGCGTATCCTGCACACTCGTCGCAACACGAAGAAAGCGAAAACGAGTCAGCAAGTTTGAGTCCAAGCACAAGTTGTGCGAGTGGTGACTCGCAAAGGCAGTCGACTGTATCAATGCGAGTGCGCAAGGCTTACGAACTCGCTAAAGCTGCCACAAGCTCGACAAAGACAACAAATACTGCATTTGAGTCGGCTCCATCAGAAGATGCCGCTGTCCATGCGATTGCGGATGAATTGCTGAAGCATGTCTCGCGTGATACATTGCAGCATTTGACTCTACAGGCCAAATTGGAGCAAATCCACACTACTCAATTGGAATTAGAACGTGCTTTAGCGCACGAGATGTCCGTCAAAGACAAGTGCATCGACCGAATCGCGCGCCTGCATCAGACCATGAGCTGCCAGGTCGTTGAACACGAGCAACAGCTACATGACGCTCTGGCAGCAAAACACGCGGCTGAAGCCGAGCTACAAAATCTCCGCATTAAGTTTAGTGACGCCGAACGCGAAGTGGCCGGTCTGCAAGAGCAAATTCAAGCATTGAAGGCTAGCCAACGTGTCACTTGTGCCAATGATGACGCTCAATCGTCAGAAAACGATCGAGCAATGCTGCATACGTTGTCGACGCGGCTCGAAGAGGCTATGGTACAAGCCAAGGATGTAATAACATTCAAAGACGGCGTCATTCAGTCGCTAGAGAAGCGACTTCAGCTTGCAAGTAAGCGTGGGGCAGATGCGGTGACCTTGCTCAAAGAAGAAAGAGGCCGGTTTGAATGTGACAAAGCGCAACTCGTCCTTCAGTTGCAGCAGAGCAAAGAAAAGAGCACAAACAACAAGAACAAAAGCGAAGAGGTCACAAGGCTACAGGCTGAGAATGTAGCTGCTCAGCAGCAGAAGGCTGATTTAGCTATAAAAGTGGCCCAGCTAACGGTTGAATTGGAGACAGCTCGATCGCAGTGGGCACAAGAAGCTCATGATCGTGAACAGCGGGCAGAGCAGAGATGTGCCGAGCAAGTTTCGCAAGCCGAAGAGCAGCTGGATCGAGTTGCTACTGCGATGCAGCATCAAATGGCACAATTTCGCGAGGAGCTCGACGTGCGAATGACGAGACAGCGGGTAGCCACACAAGTGGCGTGTAAAGCTAGTGAGTTGAAGTATGAAGAGCTGGAACGCGAGCTACAGCATACGAAGCAGAAGCTGACGAAGCGAAAGATCAAGATGGAAAAGAAAGCTCGCGCGTTAGTGGCGAACACCCACAAACAGTATAAAAAACCTGTCGCGCTTTTGGAACGAAAGCTGAAAGAACAAGCAGCTTGCATTGATACCATGCTAGAACGAGAACATGATACACTAAGTCGGGCCAAGGAAAGTGAAGAAATCGTCAAAGAATTGCGGACTGAGATACTGCAACTGCAGACGTCTATGACTGCGCTGGAGCAGGAGCGAAAGGCTTTGACAATTCTTTGCAAAGAGCTGAAAAGTGACAGGGATACACACAAAGGTGAGCTTGAGCGTCGAGTACGGGAGATGGAAGAATCAACAGCACAACAGATAATTGCTGCTGAGGCACGAGTGCATCACGAGCGAGACGTGCAAGTGCAAAAGTTAGTAGATCAGCACGACCATGAAATCAGTCGATTAAAGACTGCAACAAGGGAGCAAGAAGCATTGACGTCCACGTTGGTCCGACTCGAACGGCGAAAGTCATCGTCGTCCATGTCATCGCGAGTGTCGTCAACAGGAGATGAGTCGCTGGTTTCAGACAGCAGCCGCCAACGAAGTATCGACGAACTAGATGCTCTCATTGACTCGAAAGAGCGACGAGATAAACGCGCAGAGCACCAGAGGAAAGGTGACAACTCACCACGATCGTCATCTTCTGCATCACCTACCAAGACTACTTTGTATCTGAGAAGGGCGCTTGCACACAAGGAAGAGGAAATCACCGAGCTGACAGCGCGGCAGAAACAACTCTTGACTGCGTTAGCGACGGCCAATGAGCAAGAAACATTGGCCAAGCAACAGACTCAAGACATGGAAATGCAGTATCAACGTGAACTGGCCCGGTACGAAGAGCTGCTCGGACAACTCAATGGTGTAAAGCAGGAGAACTGGAATCTTAGTCTCGCTCTTCATGTAACAGAAGCAACAAGCCATCAGCAGCTTAAACAAGCTAGCTGAGCCCATTTCAGTGTGTCTTTGCGCTCATTTATGACGAATATGCTACCCACGTCAATTATTGCGTCAAGATTCGGCAGCTTTCTACTGCAAAGCATTTCTACGACGTGTTGAATTACTTGACGACGTTGCAATTTCCTACTTTGCGCTGATCTGCTCGGGGGTTTTGCAACAAAGTCGCTTGTGTAAGTTCCACGCTGCTCTTTGACAATCACGAGAGCAATACTCCGCATCGCGACATTTTGCACATCGTGACAGCTTTTCACTTGGCGTATGGCATTGATCGCACGTCTTGCCCTTGGACGCCTTGAACCAGAACATGGTGTCCTCTTCACTCGGATGCGTCACTCCCTCCTCATCGTCTTCTTCGTGACAGAAAACACTCTCACAAGGACCGTAGAACTCCCACTTTTCCGTGTGGTGCATGAGGTTCTGACCCACGCAGCCAAACTTGGCCATCAACGAGTCCAACTGCCTCGCTTTGTCTTCCTTATACTCGTGACTCAAATTCTCGGCACTCTTCGGCACAAACTCGACAGCAAAATGTGCCACTGAACCGTAATCCGCCTCACGAGCAATTGGAGCAAACTCTTGAGAAATGGCAAAGTCACTGAGACTTCTCATGTGCTCGTCATCTTCCGTCTTAGGCAATGGAAGGAAATCTGCATCGCCCAATAAGAAGCAAAAGAGCGGCTTGTCGTCTGGCTCTCGACTCTTGGAGTGTGCCACGACATCCTGAAAGGTTTTGTATTGGCTCTCAACGCTACGTTGCTCTCCTGGAGGTGCCACATATACAAATATCAAGTCTGCAGCCACTGGATCGCTTACTGTGTCGTATCCCATGAGCTCGCAAGCTTTGCATAATCGCTCCTGGAACTCTGGAAAGCCATTGGCTTCGATGAACGTCTTGACTTTAGGTGAAGAGACAGGTGAAGGTCTACTGTGGTTATACGTCTCGATCCACGTGGCGTGGAGGTACAGGAGTCGACAGCCGATACCTGTGATCCGGTGTTCGGCGTGCTGGAATTCACCTTCTTTCCTGTTGGGTTTCGAGACGTTAGCGACATGTAAAACCATGACAAGTTGGAGGAATAAATAAAAGAGATACGTGCCATGCGTAATCGTAGCGCATGAATACCTTGGACGCCATGAGACGCTCGCGCCATGGCTGCAAAGCAGACGCTGGAGCTGCGAGAGGCATGAGATGATAGGATAATATCAATAGAAAACGAGTTTGCTCAATGGGTTTTACAGATACTTCGCGATTATTCGAGAACATGTCTCTCGATTGCTGTCGTTACATTGAGTTTCACTATGATGGCGTCCCGTTGCTGCAATGTGACAGGAGGGCATACCTTTCTGTTGATCCGCAATAAATAGACCATCTGATTGACATAATACGTCGCCCTTCCTCTCGTCTTAAATTTTGTCACACCGAACAGTGCGAGTTGCGGTGGATGCCAGGCACATCACAATTATCCGCGTACAACTAACAAGATCCATCCAAATGAGGACTTATAACCATGGTGCCGTATGCGCTTACGGTCTGAATAACCAGGCCGGTCATCTCTTTGAACGCAGTCAGAACGCCTTGCGCCAACGCAGTTTCGGCCGCGCCCGAGGTCTCATGGGCAAGAGATTTCGTGATGAACACAGTGATGATAGCGAAGAAGACCGGAATTCAGGTTGTCGTCCAGAACGACGTGTGGTGCTGGATGGTTTCAAACGGATGCGGGTCTCTTCACCTACCGAATCACCTAAGAGCGATTCGGACATGACGGATGAAGAAGTTGCTACGCCTCGAACAACATGGCGAACAGACAAGGCCATCGTACCCACAACAGGCCACAAGCGACCGTTGCAATTTACGACGGCAAGTGCAGTTGAACCGTGGAAGGCATTGCGTCAACAAGGGCCGAAGCAGCCGACGGACGACTACTCATGTCGTGCTATGGTAGTCTTTAACCCGTATCAGTCGATGTCGTTGTCGCCTTCTCCGAAAATTGAACTCGTAGAGGACAAGGAGACGGACTTGACGTCATCATCGGAGAATGAGGAAGAGCATGCGGTGCGCTTCGAAGAGCTGTCTTCCGATAACGAAGAACCCGTGGACATGGACGTTGATTGAGGCTATTTAAATGAAGAAACAACTTGTTTGCATAGTCGTGAAGAGGATCGCCTCGGGCTGCTATGTAGCGCCGGCATCCAAGCGCCGTGACTACCGTCTCAATATCATATTTACTATAAGAGCAACTCAATAAATAATGACAGCCGTCAAAACACCTCTGACTTTATGAACACACACACACAGTCAGCTCAATCTTGACAAATTTTCTCTTACGATTTGTCAAAAACAATGTGTCAGAAATCCGCGTCAAAAATGTGCACAATTCATCGATCGATCAATCCCTTGCACCATGTCCCGCTTGTTACTGACTTCACTGCGCTCCCCGCACACGATGGCAGCTTTCGCTGCTGCTAGTAGTATCTCACTAGCCTATCGTGACTCTACTGCCTCCTCCGAACCTTCCTCGTTTGACAAACCAACCTTTTCCGAGCGCACCGTTGGCAATTACGAGAACCGCTTACGTAGATTTAGCTCTCCAGAGCGTGTGTTTGAGTATTTCTCGAGTGTCGAGATCGACAAGCACTTCTATATGACCAAAGAGGACTTGGCACGAGCCGTGACGCCTTACACCTTTCGTCATGGCGCGCCCTTGTCGTCCAAGAACCCCAAATTCAATGCCAAAGTAAAGAGCACCAAGAACACGAAAGAGGTCGCCGACGAATATTTACGACGTGTCAAAAATGTCCTCATCGACAAGACCAACGTGACACAGGCAGACGTCGATGCGCTCTTGGCGTTTCGCTACGAGCAGCACGTGGACTTTGAGACGCACGTCAAGACACTGCGAGCGCTGCAGATTACCAACGCAAAGTTCGATCACTTTATCGAATCACACGGTGGACCACGACGCACCAAGTCCTTTTTTGACCTAGTGGATGCCGACGGCGATGGCCTCATCTCGTACCCTGAGTACAGTTTCTTCTGCACGTTGCTTGCAAGTACGTAGACGTCATGGAAAGGATTGTGACTATGTAATGATTCCTTCGTGGTGTTAGTCCCTGAGCGACAGTTTGAATTGGCGTTCAAGATGTTTGACACGGATGAGAATGGACAGCTCGACCATCGCGAGTTTAAGCAGGTTAGACGATGGTAGAGAAGGAGGAGGATCAAGGGCTTGAGTTGATTCATTGAGTCGTCTTTTGTCCATGCAGATCATGGACTTGATGCGGCTGCGTACACCTGCAGGGCGTCAAGATCGTTCGCTGCATGGGGACGACGTGCCGATCTTCAAGCATTTGTTTGGGGAAAACGCTACAAAGTCGCTGTCGTACGAAGAATTCTGTGCGTTCCGTCGTGGACTAAAGCAAGAGATCATGCGCATTCAGATATCCTTTTCACCCTTGATGCTTGCCACTGGAAGCTTTTTGTTGAGTGAAATGATTGTATGAAAATTTCCTTGACTGGTGTTTACTTTGAACAGTATGATGTGGATGGGGACAAGGTCCTGTCACCACGAGAGTTTGGCATGTTTCTGATCTCACACGTTGATCAGGTTTGAAAGAGACAGCAGTAGTATAGGACGTATTATGTCTCGAATGATAACAGCTCGGTGTTTGTCTGTCAAAGCGTCATATTGAAAAGTGGGTGGAGCGTGTGGACAAGCTGCTAGAACTCAAGGTTTGTTGCATGTCTGCGCTGACATTGCAATGCAAAGTAACAACTTCTCCTACGTCGTGTATAAAGGGCCACATCACGGAGCAAGAGTTCATGGATTTCAGTGTCTTTCTTGAACATTTGGATGAGCTGGAGGTGGCCATGGAACTCGTCATGCAAGCGCACGGTGTGAACAAAGGTAGAGAAGGTGTTTTGCGTCTTGCAGTCGAGTTTTGTACGAGGTATTGACGGCGTTGCAGTGCAATTCCAGCGCGCTACAAAGGCCGCAGTTGGCGACAACAAGCACATCAAGCCGATCACCCCTTTGCAAATCGACATTCTCTTCACTCTATTCGATCTTGACGGTAAAAACTTCTTGTCTTCATCATTCCACATCTTGTTGTGCAAAGTATGACGCTGTTTGTTTCATGGATAGGCGATGGGCATTTGTCCACGAAAGAGTTTGTCGAAGTCATGCAGACACGCAAAGACAGCGGATTCAATGAGGTATGTCAAGTGATATAGAGCAAGTTATGCAGAATTGATTGATCCAAGTTCTTCATTTTTAGCCTCGCGACACAGGTGCCTTTAGCTTCATCAAGCGCGTCAAGGAATGCATTGACTGCGTCTTCTAAGCGTCACCCACCTACTTCTCTTCGTTGCATGGACTCAATGACTACTATCGTGGAACGCAGCACTATGTCGATGTTCCCGAATATGGACCAAACAATACTTGGGCATTCGCCGCAGCCGTGTCTTCTTCTTGTTTCTTGTTTCGATCTCTTTTCCCCTCGCTAGACGCAGTCGACGGTGTCCACTTTAACAATTTGTTTTTGAATTGCGAGAGACCTGAGGACGCACTTTCCTTTGTAATGTACCATTTCAGATGCGATTCAAACTTCTGAAGGAGTTGCTTTGTTGTACAGAGTTTGCTCTGGCAAACGTAAGGCGGCAATATCAAGTCAAAGTGGCTCAAGTTGACGAAAAAGCCATTGCAATTGATCCGCAAGCGCACATTGCCCACGCGCACGTATTGAACGTAAAAGAGCTCACAGTCGTCCGGTGCAGTAGCTTCGTTTTCATCGAAGGCCTCGTCGGAGCACGAGATTGAAGTCAAGGAATGAGCAGAGCTCAACGTGCCATTGCCCTCTGCCAGGACGTCATGCATGAGTCCAGCAGAGTTGATCTTTCGCAATCCAAGCTGCGAGGACTGTGAGCCTAGCGACGTTGACGAGACGCGCGCTTTTGTAAACGGCGAAGTCGCACTCTTTGGACTCATTGCAAAGGTGCTCGTTGATGTCGGAGGTGACATCGAACCGTGCATGGACTTTCGACCGAAAAACACTTGCTCCGAGTTGTGGCTGCTTGCAGGAGTTGACGAGATCTTTTCAAAGAAAAACTTGTAGATGAGGTCGTAGAAATCGGCAGCAAGCTGGATGACAATCATGTTTGCAATCTCGGGAAACATGCTGACTTCCAGCACTTCCAGCACACGGAGTTTCTGGCCATGAACTCGTACGACCGGTCCACCCTCAGCACGAACTACTAACATTCCTTTCTGGTTACCACCGAGCGCTCCTTTTGAGCTGCTTTCGAAGCGTTTGTCGACCAGCAGCTTCGCCTTTAACACTGCAGTTGGGTCCTCAAACGCTGCAGATGACGGTCCAGGCTTCAAGTTGCTCACTTCAAGCCATTGAAGGTTTAACGTGAGCTTAGTGCAATGGTTTGTAAAGTACGTATGACACCCGGTAAAGCCTTGGATGTTAATCCCGACAAACTCGTAATCAGCTCCAGCGATCTCAGGACTCAGACGCAGTCGCCATTGCATACCCACAACTTTGAACGTAATGACCTTCAGTGCCGTCATTGCCAGTTTTGACCGAAAAGCTGTTCCTCTTGTACGGATTTCTCGATTTCGCAGCTCTTCTTCGAGTAGCACGTGAAGCTTTTTCGCCGAAGTCGAAGCTCCCGGTGCATTGGTTGAAGAAGATGATGGTACAACAACGGTAATGTCACTTCCTTCGAGCTGCTGGGGTGACTCTGTCGAGCCTGTTCTTGGAGTGGAGGTGCGATTGGGTCTTCGAGCCACTGATGGAGGAGCAAGTAGCACATGTCGAATCACGTTCATCAATTGATAAAACTGATGGCGATCCGTGGAAAGCTGTAGGAATGAAAGATCGACCTCAGTGCTCGTAACTCCAGTAGCACGGACTGTGTATGAGCTCGTAAGACTGCATTCCTCCATCATCTGCTTGAGCAATGCCGAAGAAGAGCTCGTATTCGAATGGGAATACCACAAAACACCAGCTGAAATATCGACATCAATGGGAGCAACATGAGCGGTGACATTGTCAAAGGTAAGGTTTGCAATCGTGTCGCTTTCGCTCGCGTCCGTGCCAATCTCAAAGTGAATGTGCTTGGACGCTAACAACATGTTGCTCCGTGTCGTTTCTTCGCGTACGTTGATCTGTGCATCGTGGATATCGACGGTATACGCCTTTGTCGCAATCGTCACTTTAGGTGCGTCATAGTCGCTCGTGTCTTCACCAATGTTGCCATGCATAGCCCCATGTTCCACGTCAAGAGAGCTTGACGAAGTTTCGCGGTCGGAATCGCCTAATTTGCCTTGTTGAAGCAAATCGAGCAGCGTCTCCCGAATGCTTCCTCGGTGATTCCAGACTCGCGGAGTCTCCACAATGGGGTCGTTGTCTTCAACGTCATCAGAGCTCTCTGCTACAATTGAAGGTGGTCGAAAGCTGCTCCTCTTCTCACGTCGTAAAGGAGACACCGATCCGACTTCAACGCCATCCTGATGTCCGTCCACTTTGTCGACATTTTTCTTCGCATCAAAGAGCAGCCGCAGACTATCAACCGTTGTAGCAACCATGTAAAAGACACTGTCGCGAGTTTGAATGGTCCATAGAAGTCGCATGGCATCCACTTGGATCGGACACGATCCGTCCTTCAAGAAGAGATTGTCCATTGAAGCTGATCGATGCTTAAGTCGCAGTAATCGGCTCTTCATGTTTTGCGCCCACGTTTTAGCAGATCGAGGAGACTTTGACGGTGACGTGGCATTGGACGAGGACCGTGTCGATGAAGAACTCTGTAGTATTGGCGGCCGTCCCATGTCTTGCTTGGTAGGCCTTGGAATGCCGAAGTTGTAGTCAATCGGCGCAAAGTTTTCGTGCATTTTCTCGAAATTCGTCGAATGGGGCGGCGCAAACATCGCGACAACTTGATCGTCAAGCTCGTCCCAGTCTTCACCTTCTTCAGGCGAGTACGTCTTTCGATAACTAGTTCCAAGTGTCTCTAAGGAAAAGTTGGAAGTCAATTCCGAGCCAAACGGAATGACTCCAGGAATTGCCTCATTGGCAGACGCAGTCACATGAAGCAAATACCCTCGAAGCAGATGCAAGTAGACGATTGCTTCCCATAGTTTCCACTCAACTTGGCGGCCTTGTTCGACATGAGAGCAGCTATCAGCTCGAAACACGCCATGCGTCAAGAATTCGCTCACGACAACCAGCATTCCGAGCTCTTGTGTCGCGGTATCCCACCACACAAACTGAATGACATTGACGGACAAATCCCATTGCAATCCAATACATTGGAATGGCTTGACTTGGTCGGTAGTGTCAGTACTGCAAGTGGCGCGATCGGGACATTCATCGTCAGCTATCATGTAGATTAGCCACGGATAGACGCAATCCCAGTTCATTGCTACAAGAGTTTCCTCGGAATTAGGAACACGAACTGGTTGAGCGAAGGATTGGGGACTTCCTAAAGCCATTTCAAGTGTCAAGCTGTACTGAAGCTGTCCAGTGTAGAGAAGACCCTGTTTCCAGTGGATGAAGCTATTGACGCTGATTTCTGGAACAAACAAAAGCTGCAAAGAATCCCCCACCCGATCGCTATTCAAAGTAGCGTCAGCAAGCACGACTTGCAGCGATGAACACTTGATTCCAAGTACCTGGAATTGCCGCACATTCGTCGCGAGATCATCCAGCACAATTCGCGCCACTTTGTTTCCAATCTGGCCACGACCTGCTTTGTCTCCATAAGGACAAGTGAGCTCAGCATGCTGGAAGGCTACGTCAAAGTTACCAGCGTAACGTAGTCGAAAGTTAAAGTCTGGCGAAAGGGGCTCGCTATCGTCACTTGAAGGCACTTGTTTCGTGTTGAAAGCTTCTTGAAGGATACGAGTCGAACGCAAAAGAGTCTCTAGCGATTTTCGTTCCACTACCAAGTGAAGCTTGTCCGTCAACATGCTCAGATCGATGCACGTCGTGCGTGGAATTCCTCGACCCAATTGATCCCATGGCAAAAGCGGACTCCATGCCACGTCCGTCATGGAGAAACGCAGCTCAGTATCGTGCAGTTCAATCACCTTTTTCGAAGGTATTGCAGTACTCACGACACTCGCCGAGACACTTCCTTCCATGACTATGACATGATGAGCAACTTCAGTGAAAGACCAATCGGCAAGACCTTCTTTTCCCAGATCTTGGACAAGTCGCGCCACTGCTTTCGTGATTTCTCGTGGAGCACATCGCGTCATCTTGACATCAAACGTAGCGACTTCAATCGTCGCAACTTGTTGCCCCTTTAGCTCAATCACAAGCTGTCCACAAGCTAGTGAAAGGCCTTGAATGGCACTGCGTTTGTCACTATCAAGTTTCTCGGAAGATTTCTTGAAGAGATGGTCAAGACGCAAAAACAAGAGCATTAGTTGACTCTGTGGACAAAGGTGAAGCTTCAACAAGCCGCATCGAAGATCGCTTTGAATTGGCACTTTGGTCAAGTACTTTTGGCGGCCAAGACTGCTTCGGGTGTGAAAAGAGCCGTCCGTCAGCTCGAGACGACAAGGGGATTTGTCCCCCCAGCGCAGGTTTGCACTTGCACAATGGCATGAGGTCGTTGCAGACAGTTGCGTGACTCGATGCGATACCTTCGAGTCAATTAGGACAAAAGTTGCCGACGTTGTGACCCCGGGAATGTCCAGTACGTTCACTGCTGTGTCTCTAGAGCAAACGTTGGTACTCACAGTTTTCACTGCATGAGTTTGATCGCTTGGATCCGTTTGTGGCTTTGAGAGCTGCTTCTGCTTTGACGAGCTTAATAGCAACAGCTCGAGCTGATCCATGATGTTCTTGATAGCCATCCACTCGGACAGAAAAGCTTCGTGATGCCGATAATCCCATCTCACGTTTGTTTTATCAATGTCAATGGTAAGATCCACCTCATCAAACTCATTTGTTACCTTTTGTTCACGATTAACTTTAACGTGATGAAGGGATATCGTTGGAAGTCGACTCATGTCGTCACTATCGTTAGCAAGGAGGCCGTTGATGGAGAAGGATTCGATCTTTGCTGAGATGGCGTTGATCTTGCAACTCTGGGAGCAATTTAGTGACGTGCTGACAGCAAGTTCGACACCTCCAAAGACGGAAGAATGAGCGCGAAGTCCGTGGGGAAGGACGTCGACTGTAATTTGCTGGATCACGATACAGCGTCTAAGTACTGACACGCTGTCACCATTGAGCACGGGCGTTTGAACTGATGTAGCAGTTCCGTAGGCAGTAACGTGATCAATTCCGTTTGCCTTTGAGAAAGCCCGAAATGTCAACATCCACGAGGAAATTTCGAGTTTGGCATCCCAATTGCCATGACCTCGACTTTCTCTTAACGAGCAGCGTTCAGTAGTCAGCCTTTGCACACGAGTAGACTTGAAGAGATTGCGCATGTCCATTTGATACTTGTTTACTCGTTGCTGGACTGCAGCAAGGGAAGTGAACAACATTGCGGTTCGATGACTCAAGAAGAGCTCGACTTTACCAACGTTTGCGACTAAAACTCCTCGATCGATGACATTCTGCTTGGCTTGCAGCTCAATGCAACACACAGACAGGAGAGTTTCGCTTGAATCGAGGTTCCGAACGCAAGTGTTTTCGACCACAGCTTCTACGTGCACCTTCATTCCGTCATGATGACCACCACCTTCTTTACCGACAATAGATGCTACTTGCTCTTCATCCAAGGACTCATTGACAAGCTCATGGTGCTTACGATACGACAAGCTACGAACATCGGCACAAAACTGAATCGGAACGTTCCCAATGGACTCGACGTCATTCGCTACTGTAATGCTCACGTAAAAGTCAACAAGTTCAATGTCCAATGGAGCCATTGCCACGGGTAAAAGTGCGCTCGGCTCTTGGTTTCCACTCGCTACTACGTCCTTTGCAACATCCCTCCCCTTTCCAAGAATGTTGTTTCTTTCACCAAGTATACGTTCCAAGAAGGCCGTTGCAAGGACAAAGTTTGTCCTCATTTCTTCCGATCCAGTCAACTTACACCCGAGAAAGCGCTGACTTAGCAAATCAAGTTTGAAGATGACACTGGTGCTTGGGACTTCCAGACGCAGGCCGTCGCTTTCGTGCTTTGATATTAATTCATCGAGAACTTGGAATGAACTTTGTAAAGCTATCGACTTGACTTGCACTTTGAGCTGTAACATGTTGCGCAGTGCAAAGACGTCTGTGATGCCAGTATACAGATCTTGACACACAAACTGCGTCTTTGTGTTCAAGCAGCGGATACAAAGTCGAATGCTCTGCACCTTGAGATCCACAAATCGCATATAACAAATGGCTTTCACTTTGGCTACAAGTTCACGAATTTGGGTTAGAATTTCGAGATACGAAAAAGTAAATAAGGAAATCGATGGCACACTTACACTGCACGTGTCCACTACCGCTCGTGTTCCTCATTTTCTTAGGCATCAAGACCTCTTTCAGCACTTGTTCGGCCACATCCTCCACGTCTCCAACAATGTCCTCAATTGTCAAGACACAAATTTTCACAAGTCCAAACGATTCAAAGAATTCCTTCACGTGACTTTGCACTTGGACTTTGGAGAGCTTAATGCGCCATGAAGTAGTGCCAATGCTCTCAAGTTCCACGTTAAACACGCGAAAAGGCTGAAGTGACACTCGCTCGACTCGGACAGTGATAGGACCGAGCTTTGAAGATTTGGACAAGTAATACGTGATACCTTTAGACAGCAACCAGCCCATGACACGGTAGCGATACAAGACCACCCACCCAAGCACAGCGAGTAATAAGACCCATTTGCGATGCCATTTAGCACTGTTTTGAGCCTCAAGCATGGGATCGAGTAGCGCCATGCACCGACTTAAATGGGTCCACAAGATCAAGCAATGCAACCTTTCGTTGGCCGTAGATTACGTGTGTCCAAGATCCAAGTGTCCCTAACATTAGCTCCTAGTGAGTAGTCTTCCGAGTCTATTATATACGACACAGTAAACATGCAAAGAAATTCGTGATATATTCTACAATTCGTGATCAATCTCGATAAAAACTTAAGGTGCTTCATCTTGGCTTGGCAAGTGCACGACGGAGATAAGGCTTCACTTCAATGTCCTGCTTTCCACGCAATACTCGCTTGTCAAGTTTCTTTTGTGCTATCGTTCCTGTGGATGCTCCGCTACTTTCTTTGAAAACACCAAACCCAGCAATGAATTCCTTGTAGTTGATAAAGCCGGACACATCGCGATCCAAATGACGAATGACTTTGCGAATCTCCATCTCTGACAATCGATACGACCTCAAGACGCTCCGGAATTCTTTGTACTCGAGGAGGCCATTGCCATTGGTATCAAATCGACGGAATGCAAGGCGCAAGTCTCGAGTTTGATGCGCCATTCTCTGAGCGAGTTCACGTTCAATTTCCAAGATCGATTCAAGTTCATCCGGATTGAAGATTTCACCAGGGGCAGCAGCTGCAATCGCGCTGATTCCATCAGCTGTGCTGCTTGAATTGATACGAAGTGGATTGAAAACCACGGAAAATTCCTCGAGCGATATCGTCCCGGAAGCGTCCGTGTCAAATTTACGGATCAGCGTGTTGATATCGTCGTCCTTCACGATGCCATACCGCTTCATAAAGTGACGGAATTCCTCGTGGTCGAGCTCGCCATCGCCGTTTTCATCATATCGATGGAACGCTGACTCGATGGAATTGTGGGAGCTCAACACGCGGTTCATCCACTTGCTTTGAAGATCCCGCAAGCGTGCACCTCGACCGTGTTTTGGCTCAACGCTGAGGACAACCGGCTTAGCAATTGAGCTCTGATGAGAGTCTACTACAGCAGAACTCTGGCCTGCTTTACTCACTCGAGATTCGTGAAAGATGGC
This sequence comes from Pseudoperonospora humuli, assembly GCA_003991265.1. Classification (NCBI taxonomy): domain Eukaryota; phylum Oomycota; class Peronosporomycetes; order Peronosporales; family Peronosporaceae; genus Pseudoperonospora; species Pseudoperonospora humuli. The sequence continues at coordinate 38,889 of NQFO01004263.1, read as the reverse complement.
CGCAAACTCTCCATACTCGATACAGCCATTCTTGTCGACATCCAGCTTTTTCATCAGCGTCGCAACGTCGTCTTCGTCTTTGATGCCGAACTGGTTCATGAGCTTACGAAACTCTTCCCGATTGATCTCGCCATCCTCGTCTTGGTCCACAGCTGCAAAGACCGATTGCACGGAATCGTGGCCACTTAACGCGGCCCGGATCCACTTTTCTTCGAGTTCTCGCAACCTCGCAGCATTGTTGAGTCTATTCACACGCTTGACGTTCGCTGCTTCACTCGGTTCTCTCGTTGTCTCAAAATTTGCACCTGGCCGGGCAGTATGCTGCCCTCGCCCATCACTGACTGCATTCTGACGTCGGACGTCGCTCTCAACACTTCGCAGCACTTGCGCAGTACTTTTCGAGACTCTACGTGTGTGCCGGGCAAGACGTTGGGCGTTGAACACCGACAGAAACTCTTGAAGGTTAATCACCCCCGAGTTGTCGACGTCGAGACGCTTCAATAGCATTGCGATACTGGCCTCGTCTGTGATCCCGTATTGATGCATGAAATCGCGAAAGTGCTCAAAGTTCATCTTGTTCTGACCATCCCGATCAAACTCACGAAAGGCACCTTCAATCGATTCGTGTCGTCCAAGCACTCGTTCAATAAACTCAAGCTCTTTTTTCTGGAGTTCTCCAAGCAAAGACTTTACCTCTTGAGCATTCTCGACTCGAGAATGTGCTTTCACTGTTCGTATGAGTTTTGCTTGGATATCGCCGTCATCGCTTGCTTGTCCAGATTCTTGACCAGTGGTTTTCAACTGACGTTGGTCCTGTACATATGTAGACTCCTTCAATTTGCTAGAAACCTTCCGGTCTTTGCCATTTTCATTCATCAACTCGTCAGCCATTCTGCTCTCCTTGATACCAAATTCGTATAACTTGCGTCGGAATGCGTCGTGTTCCACTTTACCATTGCCATCGTGGTCGTGAGTGGATCGAATCTCACTCTTGACCGTAGAAGAAGGTCGAATCCTGCGGTCATACACACGAGCAAATTCGTCAAAGCGAATGATTCCGCTGCCATCTTTGTCGATTTCTTCAATTAATGCATCGACCACGCTGTTATCGTCAATTCCAACTTCGTGCATCATACGTCGGAACTGTGTGTACTCCAGTTCTCCACTTCCATCTCTAATGTGCTGCTTAAAGGGAGCAACAACAGCCTCAGTATCTACTTCCGAGGATCTTTGCAATTGGTGGTCATACACACGCAAAGACCCTTCCAAGCTGGTCTTTTCACCCGCATTCTCAAGCAATACCTCAGCCTCCTTGTCATCCTTGATGCTATCATCGTATCCGTCATGGTCATACCCATTCACTGTTGCTATCCCGCCATTGTCAGGTCTTGAGATAACGTTTTGATGCTCTTGCTCTTCATCCAAAGCTCTATTGCTTCTTAGCAGCTCTGAGATGGTCTCAAAGTTAATTTGTTCCTCTTCATTAGGATCAACTGCTTGCAGCACTAACCGTAACTCGGCTGCTTTCAGCTTGATCCCCAGTCCAACCAGCAAAGCTCCAAATTCTTGATGGTCGAGGTAATGATTTCCATCAACATCATAATGGTCAAACTCAGATCGTAAGTCACGAGTATGCCCCGTACGTTGCTTGATTCGCTTGGACGCTTCAATGAACGTGTCTTTCACATAGTCGATAATTTTCGGACGTTCTATCTCCTCTGACACTTGAGAAACTTGCGTAAGTCGAGCTAGCAATGGCTGAGCTCCTTTTCGTGGTACTACCTTATCGTTTTCATTTGTAAACGACAATGGCGCGAGCACAGGAGCTACTGGCATCACTACACGTGGTCGATATAACAAAAGGCCTGCGGCAAATTCGTCATAGTCGATCGTCCCAGACGAGTCTTTATCCAAATAATCGACAATAGTTTGGGCTTCGTCAAGGCTGAACTCATACTTGGCCATCAAGCGACCAAACTCCTCATGGTCCAGACATCCGTTGCCATCCACATCGTGCTCAACGAAAACTTCTCGAATCGATTTGTTGTGTCCCAGAATTCGTTGACAAAGTTTCGTCCGGATAATTTCCATGGGGTCTTGCACGCCTTGAGCACTTGTCTTGACACTTGTAACACGTGCTTCGTCTCTCCCTTTACGCTTGATCGGTGACTGTGCTATCGTCTTCTTGCCTAGATGTGAGAGCTGCTGCACTTTTTTCACGGATGTGCCACTACTTGCGTGCTTTGAAGTGTAATTTTGCTTGGTACCAAGCTGCACGTCGCCCATAAAGGCGTGAAAGGACACGGTCGATTGATCTTTGGAGCTTAAATGACGCAGCAACAAGTCGGTATCAGCCTCGACAAAGTCAAGATCGCGCATTAGAAGTCGGAATTGCTCAGTCGTTAATACTCCAGCACGTCCGCGGTCATAACGATGGAAAACATCCTTGATATTTTGTGTGTCACTACGTAGCAGCGCACGCTCGAGGAGCTTGCGGTGCAGATCACGCACACGAGGAGGTGCAATACCAGCGCTAGTGGCTTCAGGCGTCATTACATGAGAGCACAAAATAGAGCATTCATTCTACATGCCAACTGCAAATAGAATGTCACCAAGAATATCTAAGACTATCGGATTGTATACTTTTTGAAGAGCTGTGATTTCTCCATCTACCATTGAGAGGGCCGAGTTCTAGCATCTGGTCAATCTTCACACACTCCGATGTCTAGAAAACAGTTTCTCTCTCTCTGCCTGACTACACCTACCAGACCTTCTTTAACAATTGTTCTTCGGGTGTGGCGTCAACTCCTCAGATGCATCTCATTGTAGAGAAGACTATCGTTTGTGGGAAAGCATACGCGTGTATCAGTCACAGAGAGCACAACTCGGACTTGTTGAAGGCTATAATCTCATTAAATGCATGTAGAATGTCAGACCATTTTCTTGAATGCGGTCTGGCAACAAAATCCACTGCGCGCTCCTCAGTTAGTGCCATCTGGCGCAAGAATGTCTCGCATCTGCACCGGAGGCGTTTTACGAAGTGCTCACGAATCATCACGTCGCCTTTGCGCCATCTGCTCACGAAGTTGTCGTAAGAGAGGTCTTCTATCCGCAATAAGGTTGGTGCTATGAACTAGAAGGTGAAAGAAGAAAACGTAAATGATGAAGATAAGAAACAGATATGCCGATCCTCCCAACCTAAGCGTCGTAACGAGCTTCAAGCCTGAAACATCAATCTGATTTAAGAGTAATGTGCAAGGACTCAGGCGCGTGGAATTCTTCAGAAGGTAGATAGAATAAAACGTAGAGATGGGAAAAATTCACACAGGTGGGCGTGAATATTCTAGGTGCTCCCTCTCAAGACAATATTTTGCGTAAAGGTGCCAGTCGTCAAATCTTCGCAATAAAATCCACTTGATGCCACCACGCATGTTTGCCTCAGTCCAAAGTTTTTGTTGAACCTTTTCCACGCGAGAGACAGCTCGCCCTTGAGCGATTTGTAAGCTCCGGTGCCTTTTGACGTACGACATTCATTCTCCCATAATGACGAAAATTTGCACGTCTCCCTTGGCGCATGTTGCCTCTGTACTTTAGATGACGATACATTCCAGCACGTTTGTTCGATAAAAAGCTGCAGAACGTGACGCATTCGCGTCATTGCAGCTTTTGCAATCGGCTGTATGCCTTGAACATACATGATGATTGGACGCGTGTGTATGCAGTCGACATATCAAGTGTAGATGGGCACTCCGATGGATAGAGCAGTTTCATCTGTGCTACTCTACTCGCTAGGCCGCTCGATCAGTCATCTCTATACTTTGGCGGCATGCCGACCCTTCCTATCGAGTCGGTAAAGAAGTTTGCACCCAGATTTGCAAATCTATCATTACTCCCGATGCGTCATTGACGCCATGGCGCAATCCTCAAAACGCTCTACCAAAGCACATTGATGTGATGAGAGAAAAACTTTGGTCTCAAGTTCAACACTGAGATCCAGGCGACAAAACACGCAACGGCCTTGCACAACTGCAATGCGGCATGGGACTATTGCTCCTTGAACCTACTTCTTCGGTGTTTTCGAATTGTCCCATTGTGAACGTGGTGCGATATTTTTGATCAAATTGACTTCAACAAGCAAAACTGAGACGAATGTTGCGCGAGCATTGCGTCTGGATCTCTTATGGCGCTTGGCTTGTTCAAGGTGAACTCGATGTAAGAGTTCGAATAAGACGCTTTGCTCACATCACAGATATCCAATTACGCAAGCTATTTGTTTCTGAGATACTGTCTTTTTTTACGCAAATCGTAAATTTGGTCCGTCTTTTCTGAAGACGCGTTCCTGAACTGTTCCATTGGACAAACCTGACGAGACTAAGGCATGGAGCCCCCAAACAGGTATAACTTTGCGATAATTTCAAGCCAAACGCAGGGAAGCCAGCCACATAACCGAAGCGAAAGCACGCGTAACATTTGAGACTCATGGGAGCAGCTTTATGTACGTGTGGCGGTCCAGAGGACCAAGGACTCAACGGTCTGGGCTACGACCGGTTGGGTTGTCTTAAGACGGGCCGTGTGGCCTCCATCGTCGGAAAGTATGGGGTCTTCCCACCTAAGCATCAGCATCTACAGCATCAGCATCTACAGCATCCAGAACATAGCTCACTGCTGCTCAGCCACGGAGAGACCTATGAACTGTCTGACGACACGCACGACGAAGTCAAAGACGATGTGTACGGCGGCCGGCACGGTAGTGCGCGAGCATATGCTGACGCCTTTCGGGCCAAGCTTCAGGAGCCGCCGCTAAGTCCGCGCAGCAAGTTCGATCTACTGAGCTCACGCATTGTTACAGGTGATAGTTTGGCACCCACAGAGAGCAGTGGAGATTCGGGAAGTAACGACGAAGAAACAGCAGAAGGAGTGACTGCGTCAGCGGCAGCCAAGCGGAAGAAACATCGTCAACAGGCTTGGAACTCGTACTCATTTCCAGACGAAATAGCCGATAACTCAATGTATGAAGACGAGTCGTTGACAGAAGAAGATTGGAAACAACGGGCGAATCCACGCATTACTATCATTGTCCCACCTGGCCCCTGTGGCCTCGTGCTGCAAGTGGACCGCGACGATTCGGGAGCGCCTGTCGTGGACGGATTTGTTCGTAAATATGATGGTAGGAAGAGCCCTATTGAGAACAGTGGCCTCATCAAAAAAGGCAGCGTGCTGTGCGCTATTAACGACATTGACGTGACGCGCATGTCGCTCAAGGAGGTCATTCGCACGCTCAATTTGTCGTCGCACCTTGAACGCGCCTTTACGTTCCGGAATGGCATCCAACACCGCAACTCGATGTGATGACGAAGACAGTCAGACTAGAGCGAGAGCGAGAGAGAAGACCACCCCGAGGACCTCCACGATCATTTGCATGTGTTTTCAAGAAGGATTGATATATGAAGGTTCAAGAAAGCGGGAGAGAGGAGATGGACGCCAAGAAAGCACTCGAGGCTGAAGTCATGCCTCGGTGCCTTGAGTGTTGTAAGTATTCTAAGCAATGAAGAGATTGCGTTTATGGTCGATGAGATGCAAAGGTTGACTACTTCTTGTCCTCGTCCTTGTCATCCTCGCTAGTCGGTGTTGCCTCCTCGCTATCCTTCGCTTTGGTCGTCACTTCGGGTGTTACCTCAAGCGCCTTGGCCTTGTCTGCTTCATACTTGTCAGCGTCTTTCCAAGACTCCTCCACGAACTCCGTGTATGTCTTGTTGCCGCCATATGGACGGGGACCCAGCACACGCACAATATCCGAATGATTGATGGTCTCGTTCTGCAGCAACTCTTCCGCCAGCTCGCGCAGCTGCACGTGCTTGTCCTTGAGGAGCTGCTTGGTGCGTTCGTACGCGTTGTGGACGATCTTTTGCACCTCCTCATCCATAATCTCCGACGTCTTATCACTATAAAGCTTGTCCGGGTATCCGCCCTCATCCTTCGGGAACGAGAGCTGTCCAACGCGGTCATTCATACCGTACAATTGTACCATTGAGTAGGCAATCTGAGTCACACGACGGAGATCATCAGAAGCGCCTGTCGTGATACGACCATTGAAGTTCACATGCTCCGAAGCGCGACCACCAAGTGCCATGCACATCATGTCAGTCAGCGCCTCACTGCTGTGCAAAGCGACTTCCTTTGGAAGATACTGCGCGTACCCGAGTGAGCCTTTTCCTCGCGGCACGATGGTCACCTTCAAGAGTGGATCTGCGTGCTCCAGGAACCAGCCAGCTACAGCGTGACCAGCCTCGTGATACGCCACCGTCTTTTTCTCCTCCGGCGACATAATACGATTCGTCTCCAGTCCACCAATCACACGATCCGTGGCTTGTTCAAAATCCTTGAATGAGATGCTTTTACCATTTCGTCGCGCGGCCACAATCGCGGCTTCATTACAAATATTGGCAATCTCAGCACCAGCAAAGCCGGGAGTCAGTGCAGCCATCCGGCGAGCAAAGTCGTCGACGGCGCCATCCAGGGTCAGTCCTTGAAGATGCACCTTGAAGATTTCGCGTCGACCCTTGATATCGGGAACGTCCACGGTAATCTGTCGGTCGAATCGGCCTGGGCGCAGAATAGCCTTGTCGAGAATGTCAGCGCGATTCGTACCAGCAAGCACCACTACGCCTTCGCTCGAGTTGAAACCATCCATTTCGACTAGCAGCTGATTGAGCGTGTTTTCGCGCTCGTCGTTGCCACCCGAAAAGTTGCCTTTACTTCGGGCGCGCGCCACAGCATCTATTTCATCAATAAACACAATACATGGAGCGTTCGCACGAGCCTCTTTAAACAGGTCGCGTACACGTGATGGACCCACGCCAACAAACATCTCGATGAAATCCGATCCTGATATGCTGAAAAACGGTACACTAGCTTCACCTGCTGTAGCCTTCGCCAGCAGCGTCTTGCCCGTACCAGGTGGACCAACAAGCAGTGCACCCTTAGGGATCTTGGCACCAAGCTCGGTGAACCGCTTCTGGTTGCGAAGGAAGTCTACAAATTCCATGATCTCCTTCTTAGCCTCGTCCACACCAGCCACGTCCTTGAACGAAATCTTGATGTCCTCCTTCGTGATCTTCTTGGCCGGACTTTTGCCAACCTTGAAGATATTGCCAATGCCTCCGCCGCCGCCACCAGCACCACCTCCCACACCTCGCATGGTCATGAGCAGAAAGCCAATCAGCATAATGGTCGGCAGAAACTTCATCAACTCCGCTGTGAAGCTAATCTCGCTAGCATACTGCACTGGAATATAATCATGAGGGCGAATTCCCATCTGGTGCTGCGCGTGCTCAATCTGTCGCTCAAAGCCGTCCACACTACCAATGTTGAAATAATACATAGGGCTCGAGCTGGGACGACCCGAATTTCCGCCACGCGATCCTATTGCAGGCACGTTTACTCCACGATTATTACTGCCACCAGATTGACGTTCCGGCTCTGACGCAAAGTCGTACTCATGCGGGCCTTTAGCGTTGGGATCCTGCCAGTCTGAAAAGTCATTACCAGTGCCATGCACTGAGCCCAATCCTGCTGACGATGATGCACCAGCCACGTCGTTCAGAAAAACCTTGACATACTTCTTGTTCACTACCACCAACTTCTCTACGCGCCCAGATTCCAGAAACGAATTTCGGAACTCCTGGTAGGTAATTTCCTGCATTGGCTTGTCAATAGAAGCCAAGTCGGCCAAGAACAACGCAGCTACAGCCATTGGGACCAGGTACGCCATGCTATCCTTGCCATTAGGACCTCCACCGCCTCCTTTGCGACCACCACTGCTTCCAGCCTTACCCTCTGTGGTCTTGGAGCTCAGCTTCTTCACATCAGCCTCTCCTTTAACACCTGTCTTTGGAGCAATCTTTGGCGGTCCACCGACCTTACCACCAGTCGCACCTGTTCCTCCATTTTTTGGGTAAAAGCGACCAAATCCCTTGGGGATGTTCTCCTGTAGCCACATCGCCCAGTTCAATGGCTTATCTGCATTCGTCTTCCGCACTGCCACATAAGTAAACATTGAACGCATCAAGTCAGTGCCGTAGCAGCTCACATCAAGGCCGCAATAGCTACAAAAGCAAATTTCTTCACGCACGGAACGAATGTGGACGTGAAGTCTGCAACACATGACGCATTATCAACGGATTCTGCTGTGCGCTGCGAAGAATGCCACGCATTCCATTGTGCTGCAGTGATCTTCCCAATTGCTAGATACACAATAATGGTCATCGATTACGCAAGCCATCGGAGCATCTGGCGTGTGAAAAGAGTGGCGCGCACCTGCTGCAGCAAATGCAGACGACGAGCCTGACGAGGATCGCGCGATGCCAAGACAGCTCCGCGGCGCAAGCGCTGGGTCGACGTCGTCGCGAGCATCATGTTCGCTTGGAGTCTACGTTTGATCGCTGGAGCTCCCTTTTATCCAATAAAGACCGTCAGCCCCACATTTGTCCGAGAATGATGTGTACTTAGTCGCTGTGAAAGTATCATATGCTGAGAGTTATCAAATATGCGTAGATGCATGTGATAGTTATTCATGGAGCAATATGTCAGCAAAAGTATTAAATAAAAAGAGCAAGAATATTCCTAACGAGTTTGTGCGTGTTGTTTAAAAGATGTGAACCATCATTCCTCGTCTTTGCGAACTTCAAATCCACGAGCTGTTGCGACCTTCGCACTACCTTTCACAGTGATTGGAGGAGAGGAATCACCTCCTCGAGCCGCACCTACCTTTTGATTGTATTCGTTCATTTCGCCCCAAAGAAGCAGAACTTACTGACGAAAAATGGCTGACGCTGCACCTGCATCTGGTGGAGAACGTGGAGGATTTGGCCGTGGCCGTGGTGGTCGCGGTGGCCGTGGAGGCCGTGGTCGTGGCCGAGGCCGTGGCCGCGAGGAGTCCAAGGAGTGGGTCCCCGTGACCAAGCTTGGCCGTCTGGTAAAAGAGGGCAAGATCGGCTCACTTGAAGAGATCTACCTCTTCTCTTTGCCCATTAAGGAGTGCGAGATCGTCAACTACTTCCTGGAGGCGTCGCTCAAAGACGAGGTCATGAAGATCATGCCTGTGCAAAAACAGACCACGGCCGGTCAGCGTACGCGTTTCAAGGCTTTCGTAGCGGTGGGTGACAGCAACGGCCACATCGGTCTTGGTGTCAAGTGCGCCAAGGAGGTTGCTACTGCTATCCGTGGTGCCATCATTCTGGCCAAGATCTCGCTTGTGCCTGTGCGTCGTGGTTACTGGGGACGTATGGTCGGTGCCCCGCACACTGTGCCCAACAAGGTGACGGGCAAATGCGGGTCTGTTCGCGTGCGTCTTATCCCTGCCCCTCGTGGTACCGGTCTTTGTGCCGCCCCTGTGCCCAAGAAGCTTCTGGGTATGGCCGGTATTGAGGATTGCTACACCTCTGCCCGTGGTCACACGCGTACAATGGGTAACTTTGTGAAGGCTACCTTCTACGCTCTTCGTGCGACGTACGCGTACCTGACTCCGGACCTTTGGGAGCAGCACACGTTTGGCCCCTCGCCGTACCAGGAGCACACGGACTTCCTGGCGAAGACCTCGATCAAGAAGTAAGCGTCTGCGCCTAGTGACTCGATCGGTAGTGAGCTCTGTTCCAGACAAGCAACGAACGATTGTAGAGCGCAGATTGGTTTATCGAAGGAGGAAAGCGTGGATCTGAAGCGCTACGGTGCGTCGGTGTCGACCTCCTTCATTTGTGGTGATAGAGACTTAGGGAAAGCGTCGGGGCGACGCTACGGTGCGTAGGTGTCGACCCTGAGTTTCGTCAATACAAAGAAAGCAATTGCGTCTCTACTTATGATTTATTTGAATCCCTATCAATTGAGGTAGTAGCTCATGCGCTACCAGTTTGTTTCCACTCGGGCCACTCATTGAGCTACAGAAATTCTTCTTCTTCATAAAGGTCCTGCGTTTGTCACGGTCTTTCACTGTAGCTCGAACAAAAGCACGCATTCCAGAGCTGCGCTACTTGTCTTTTTTGGTCTCGTCTTCTGCTCCTCCCTCAGCGTGGTAGTTCTTGATGACGCCCACGCTTTCCTCCAACAAGAACGACACAACCGGCGTGATGGTTTCTAGCTTCTTCTGAAGCACAGTGGCAACGTCCACTATGCGCTCCTTCAGTGCGCGCACTTTTTCATCATTAACAGGCGTCGACTCTTCGGCGGTTTTGAGCTGGTCACGCACTGCCTTGAGCTCGGCGCCGGCAACCAGGACGACCTCGAATGAGAACAGCTCGTTCAAGAAGGTCCTATAGTACGAGATCATGTTAGTCACGAGACTCAGTATCTACATCTAAAGCAATAGACCACAAATACGCGTACGTTCTGGTAGTAGTTCAACGCAAGTGTTGCATCGAAAACATACATAATGCAGACAACGACAAAGTTAGTGCTATGTGTGCTGGCATGAAGCTGCACATTCCGTGGTCTTCGCACCCAAGCATTGGCTGCCGCATTGCTGGTTTCTCCGCTGCCACCGACCACTTGCGATACAGAAAGGATACAACGGGGAGCATCAGCAACAGGCCGTGCCATAGTCCTTTCCAATACGCTGACGAGTCTTCCTGGCACAATTCCATTGCCGACGCGAATCACCTAATTGGGCGTATTTGGAATTAGATCCGAATATAATTTACGCTGTATCTCTGACAATTTACCAAATAGCTCTATTCTCAATATCAATTAAGTGAAAAAAGCCAAGCTGCGGATACGTAACTGGTATGAAGTGCTTTGTAGAGGCGCACTACCGTCGACGCTGAAGTTTTCGAGGTCGATGACATATCAGCGTTCGCCAGTGGTATATGTAAGAGAGGCTATGTTTGTTAAAATGGAACCTGGCTACGAAAGCGTAATGTAAAGTAACCGGAACAGTGATTCAAGACGCACAAACATTGACAATGAGAATCTTCCTGGTGTTTTGTTGTCACTAGAGTCGTTCCAGATGGCTCAGCGTACAGCTAAGTCATGCATCACGCCTTTGATATTTCATAGTTTGAGACGAGAAGTCAGAGGAGTGATGTTGAAAAGATGGAGTTCCTCGAGTTGTCTGTACGAGTGTGCAAGTCGCCTCGTTGCCAATCAAGTTACGAGCGACGAAGACGCTGCGTCAATTTGCTGTTTCGACCACAGAGAGCCAGAAGCTACACCAATACTCTTCCAAGTGCTCAGCTGCGCGAGGAGGGACGCTTGGAGGCGTTTCGAAGTTCGTAAATACAAAAGTGTTCATGAGAAAAGGTCCCCATAGAAAAAAAGCGGGAGGATACCGCAACGCTGTATATTGGCTCATAACCACTCAAATTTCCTTTGGAACTGTCTTGTTTCCCACAATTATTGTTTTCTGACGAAATAAGAGATTACTTACCAAAAAGTGATCTTTTTGGAGCATTAGTAGGCTTATTAAAATTTATAGGCTCCACCACTCCCTTTGATTGGTCTCCACCACCACACACACACAAACAAGAAGACCCTCTCGCCCCCAGCTAGTTATGGTGCAGGTGTCCAAGCCTCTCGTGATCGCCGGCGTCTCTGCCGTGGCAGCCGTCGCTCTATTGGCCTTTGCTCTCACTCGCAACGGTAGCTCCAACGTACGTCGGCTACCAGTTTATTGCGCTGTTTTGTTGCATCGGCCACTGACCGTTTTATCGCTTCATAGAACTCAAAGGAAACCAAGCAGGAAGACGGCGTTCGGGAGATACCCAATCTACACAAGGAGCAGCTTCTCAGCATCCTTGAGACCATTTGCACACAAATGGGTCAAGTCGTGGTACGTTTCGAATCTTCTCAAATCTAGCGGACATGAAGATACTGATCGAATATGATCGTTTTGGTATCCTATAGATGCAGTTGGCCAAGCTTGAGGCCAAGATCCGTCAGGAATCTTCGCAGAGCGGGCGTTCGTTGCCCGAGGACCAATTGGCCTCGTATCTTATGGGTCAGTTTGAAGAGGCCATGAAGGCCATTGAGTCACAGGTGTATGCCAAGTTCCAGACCACAGAAGAAGAGGTTAAGATAGCAACGGAGTACTTTGAGGAAGAGGAAGACAAGGATGTGGCCAACGCTGTGGCCAAGCTGCAGGAGCTCTACCGTGTCATGACGGGTGGCGGCTTCAGTGACGTTGAGGTGCCGGCTGAGCTCACGCTGACCAAGTTCATTGAGATCATGCAGGAGACTATGGAGTCCCTCAACGTAGCCATGGAGGAGGTCTGCCTCGAAGTCAAGGAGCTTAACCCGGACAACAAGGAAGAGGCCATTAATCAGAGATACGTCAAACGCGCAGACAACCTCTCGGCTGAGATCCATGCCAAGCACGGACTCACGCGCGAAGTGCTCCAAGCTGCTATGATGAAATACCAGCAGGAGCCAGCGTTCCTGATGGCCATGACGGAGCTCCAGCAGCAGCAGGCGGATCGTTTCGCCGCGGCTGCATCCATCTTCAACGGAGAGGTAAACATGGGCTTGACCGAATAAGCTCATACGAAACAATATCTACTAGAAGAATGGAACTCGATCTCACAGCTACAGCCCGTTTCAACCGTCAGCCCAAATCGTGTCTCCAGCCAACCCTCTTTTGTTTTTCTTCCTATCCACCTGAAGTTGTCATTGTGACACTCAGCAGCTAGCTCCACATTGTCCTTGTCCCAGTTATGGACACTCACATAGGAAACGAGAGAGGAGGCTTTGTATCGTCATTGTGGACACGACTGTGTGCATATTGGACAAAGACGTCGTTGTGCTCGACTGTGTTTGTCATGCTCCCTCTGCATCGAAGATTGCTACTTATCAGTTTTGTTTATAGATCAAACAACGTCCATTTTAATTTGAGGCATTCCATCATTTTCGTCGGCATTTGAGAGGAACGGAGACTTGAGGTTGCTTTGACTCGTAAAGTTCCATGCAGCAGAGCCGTCTAGAAGGATGGATCGTAAAGCAGATCGAGAACACAAATCTGTCAAAGGAAATTGTGATTCAGCTGCCCAAACGTCCGAATACTTCTCCATTACCGACTAGAACTACCAGATCGTCGGCGATTACACGTCGCTCCGTTGCTGCTGTCGCGGGGCAAGAAATATGCTCACTTTTACCTACGCCGTCTCCTCGACAACTTCCTGAGTGTCTTGTAGGTAATAATCGAAATGCGTCATACAAGAAACATAACGCAGACGAACGTGTTGAGCGATCGTGGCGTTCTCAATTCAAAGATGTTCGAGAACCTTGTATCGAGGCTGGCCATATTGATCGAACAAAGGTGCTGCACAATATGAACGAGAAACAAGGGGATCGTGACGACAAGCAGTCGCCTCTTTTTCTGTGCCGCGGCCGCATTCCCGGTTCTATCCGCAAGTCTGTGCTTCCATCGTCTTGGGCGTATGTATCCCAAATTGTTTCTCCCCTTTGCTTGTTAGCGTTAATCATTGTTTCTACTGCAGACATCCTTTTCCTCGGTATGCAAATGAACGGCAAGATATGCCAGATGCGGAGAATGATGTCGCGCATGTGCATCGTATTGTGTAAGTTGTTGCACCTCCAGGTTTGAGAATTCGGAAATACTGAATGATCCAGGGTTGATTTGGTACTAGGTCCAAGACGCTAGCGCCTGTATCTCCATCTCCATCAACTTTGATGAAGCCTTCTTCATCTCGAACGCCGTCTCCCTCGCAGAGTCCGATCAAAACAAATAGCGTCATTGCAAGTGGTTATAGAGGCGGAAGGGAAAGCTTGCGAAATTCGACAACATTTGATGACTCAAAGGGTCCAACTCCCCCACGTCTTGCTCAACGAGCAGAAGAAAGGTTGCAACTCTTTGGTCCAATCTTGGCAACGACTACACTTCGCCTTACACGAGTGTCTTTGTGCAACCAGAATTGAACAGTTTATAGCTGAACTACGCGCTGACCCAAATCTATGGGCAGCATTTCAGGTATCTTGACTGTTCCCGAGCAAAGGCAAATGATTCACTCTATTGACACTGTACCTCATCCTTCTGCTTTATAGCGTGACGCCGAGCACATTCAACATCAGCATCGTCTTGTACGTCGTTTGTCTTATTTTCTACGCTTTCTTGTCAATCTAACGCGTTCGTGTTTGCAGAGAAACCACGCCAGTGACGTGAGTTGTGCTTTGTTGTCTGTCATCTGGAGCTTTTTCTATACATTGATTGCATATGTGCTTTCATACAGAAAATTCGTAAAAACATGGAGAGTGCTCGGACACCTCGCTCAAAGGATGCACTTGAGCAAAGGTCGACAACTTGCTGTGTGGTTGGCTCATTGTGTTGATTGTCAGCTAAGCGTGTTTGACGCAATAGGAAGAAGCGAAATGAGGAGCGGATGGGCCGTACACGGCAGCAGCGTGACCAGCTTGTTCAACTCGAGCACGAACGACTGGCAGCTAAGCGTGAGGCGTATCTGCGTCGAGTGAATCCCACTCAGGAGCTACCACCTGTTGGACATAAGGTGACAGTGCGTTATCGACGACTCAAACTATGGCGTCATGCAGTAGCGTTTGCGGCAGTGTCAAACTGTTGGCAGCAACAATTTGTAGAAACGAAAACGACGATGGCCATGGCAAAGTCTGAGACCATTGCTGCGTCCATTATTCAGCACATTTGGCGAAAGTGGAAGTGGCAACATGAGTCCAAGCAGGCAGCTGTCGTTTACAAGTGGCTACGTAAGTTTACGTGGAAGTTTCTCTTGAGATTACGATGTCGTCATAAAGCGCAACACGCTCTTCTTCTTCGACAATTCATGTTGGATCACTTTACGGAGAGCCACGCCAAGAAAAACTTGAATCGGATGGCAATTCTATGGCGTAGCAAGGTGATCCACGCCCAGAGGGCTGGCATGTATGTGTGTGTGTGTTAGTTTTTGATACAAGAGACGCGGCATTGGCACTGAGGCGCTTGCGTTTGGTCGTTGTACTTCTTGCAGGTCCTTCGTTTATTGCACCCGGGCGAGAATGCAAGCGTTGTCAATGTGGTGGGAAAGCGTAGACCATGAACGTCAACGCTTGGATCGTCAACAGTATCACGTCAGTGAAGGAAGACGCTCAACTCAGCGAAGAGACTCGATCATTGGCATTCTCGGGTCTAGTACCAGCCGACCTGGATCTGCCAGTATTCATCGAAAAGGTTCATCGATGACAGGCGCCATTGTACCGATGGCAGGTGTCGATGAGAAGCTTGCTAGCATGCAAATGCTCCTCACACCTATCGAGATTCAACGCAAGCAGCAACATGCGATTCAGATCGTGAAAATACCCAAGAGGTGCTTGCTGTCATGGATCAATGTGTTGTGCATATTGATGACGATTCTTGTTCTTGTGGTCTCTGCACAGCATTAAAACACGGCTGCTAACTGAGCTCCTTGCCAACGCAAGAAGCGACTTTCGACGTAAACAACAAGAGTACAAGCAGCTGCTGCTTTGTGCAGGTTATGCCAGGTGAGTACATTCCTGCCATTCATTTCGTATCCCCATTATTCATTCGTGCATTGAATAGGGAAGTCAAGCTGGAGGAAGCCCGAGCAATTGTGCAGAGCTCTATGAATCGGGATGGTGCGACACCAATTGTAAACAGTGCGAAGGCCCCACCTCCGTGTTTCGTGCTCTTTTCCGATCCAAAGACGATGGAAACACTCGTGCGCCGCGGTGTTGAACTCACATTGGAAGCTGATCCAGAGCTGGAAGCGCTCATCACGCGACAGCAAGAGCAGCGTCTGCAATCTTCACGCCGGTCTTGACCGTCAGTATCTTGAAACAAAGTCGCACTTGCTGTCCACCGCTCTTTCCACACAAGTTGACCAAGACAATGCATTTAATTTATTAGCGGCACAATTGAATGCAACCGAACTTGCCCCATAGCCTCTCTCCTCTCTCTCTCTATCCATCCCCACTGTGCAAGTATTGCGATCCGTATTCAACGCAAACATACACAAAACTAAGACAGGGTACTGTACCCCTTAAGAAGCAGCTAGTTGGCTCTCAACTGGGTTCCTTGTGATTATACTCTAGTCATATCTTCGGTCCGTGTGGGGGTAGCAGAACTGGGCTGCGACGGCGTGCTCGAACTCTCTGTACCTGATGATCGAAGCAATGCCATTAATTGAGAATGGTTGAGAGTGCTATTTCGCATGGCAAGAGCCACACTACCACAAACCATGTGGTTAGCCGAACCGTGTTCGCGTCCTTCTCCTTCCGTTTCTCCATCTTCTTCGTCAATATCCTCGAACACAAAAATGCTATCGTCCCACGAAAGGTTAAAGTCAAATTCCGTCTCACGGATCGAATTATTGGGCTGCTCACCACCATGACTGAGTCGAACCATCTCCGCTGGAACGCCCGGCACGGCTGTCTTGGCTTGATTAGCAAGAGCGGTATCTTCGATCTTTTTGGCCTTCGGAACATGACTACGCACTAGAGTTGCAAGTTCTGAGCTCGACATCGGCGATTGCACGTCAATAGGAATTGCTTCGATAAGGCCAATCGGTTTAGAAATGCCCTTGAAGCTGTAGTATTCGTGAAACTTGAACTGAAATATGGTAGAGCCAGGTATGTCCTTAATCTTCTCCGTCTTCGTAATGATCTGCTGGCTCGGGCATACGACTTGAGCGTCGCAGAAAGCAGTCCAAGCGTCACCGCCAATAAGCACCTGGCCGCCATGGGCAGCCTTAGCAATACGCGCTGTCTGATTCACAATATTGCCAAAGTAGTCAGCACGTCCACTCGTTTTGTGCGGGCTAACGCTAGCTGGCACACCAGTCTCAATACCCATCGACATCGAAAAGCGCAGCTCCTGATTCTCGTTCTCAAGATTCCACTCGCAGAACTTCTGCCGGATACGTATCTGAAATTCACCGCACCACAAAATTGCACTTGCAGGCGTGAAAAAGGCAAGCATGAAATCGCCCTGTAGCTCCTGGCATTCGTAGCCATTGTGCTTCCTTAGTAACTCACGAGCAACCATACACAATGTCTTAATGCGATCTGCAAGCTCTTCTGCGTAGCAACGAACGAGTGGTCGAGCACCTTCGATAAACGTAAACACCATTGTCACCGGCTTTTGCGCGGCAGGAGCATCTCGCATACCAAGAGACAACTGGTGTGGGCTTTTCAAGGTCGGAAAGCGTCTCAATTCCAGATCCCGCGGCAGCAGCAGCATCAGCAGCACTTCGTCGCCCAACACAGCATGGCAGCCCAGGTCTTCGACCACAGGGTTATTCAACTGGACAAGCTGTTCCTTCAGCCGATCCCACACGTTGTCACTCAAGATAATTTGGCCTCCATGTGCATATTCGCTAACAGTCTTGGTCCATTTGACAGCTTCGCACAACGACAGCTCCGGAGTGATATCGGGGTCTGCCGTGTGAATGACCATCCGAACACGAAAGCCACGATAGAGCAACATGTTCTTCTTCGTTTTTCCGTTTGTCGTCACTGATATCTCCTTCATATCGTCAAATTGCTTCAATAGCTTATCATTCCACGCAGCGTACACAAGACTGAGTTGCAGCGAGAGACACCACTTGGCAGCGTGGAATTCCGAGGCAAATGCAATCACAAAGAGCCCTGACCTTGAGTGGCTCAGAATCTCCTGTCCTCCATACTCTGACGCTAATCGAGACAAGACTGTATGTTCATATAAAAGCTTTGCGTCCTCCATCAGATCCTTGGCTTGACTCATCATCTCTCGAAATCCCTGCACTGATACCTGCACTATTACAACCTTCTCCCATTTCACGGGCGTCAGGTCTCCCAAGTCGGTTTTCACCTTGAGCACTGAGCTCTTCTTCCCAATCATTGTACCGTTCGAGCCAGAATACTCCGACCCTGATACATCCAAGCTATGTGAACTACTCACTCTACTCTCCACATCCACCCTCGTGAGTCGTAGCAGTGTTGGGTTTTCTCTCTCCTGGCCCGCATTTGATACATTCCCCTGTGACACTAGAGACCGATTCCCATCCCGTACACTCGAAATCTCGGCTGAAACGCGCTGTTCTTTCTGAAGTGTAGCACTCGTATAGTCCTGGTAATTCCCACAATCCTGATTATTGCCACACTCGGGTCTTCTCACACTCATTTTAACCAGTGGTCTGCTCTGATTCATGCTGTTATCGGACTGAAGGCTTAATTCACAGTCCAGACTGTGACGAAGTGGGTAATTCGTGTTGACATGACGGAGGGAATCGCTGGACGTGGCCGAGTCCTTGTCGACCCCTCTTGGAGACTGGGATCGCACCCACGGGCCACCATTATCTCCTCGTCGTGTCTCATCGTCTAATGCATCGTCCTGATGCACATGCTGCAAATACGGCGCCAGTTCTCGTACAATATCGTTGCGAGGTAGACACTTTTCCAATACGCGCATGCAGCACCACCAGCACATGACCCTCAGTCCTCGAATCAGCCTACAAACACACCCGCAATGTTCAAAGCTGTCGGACCTCGTACAACCTTCGAAGACTGCACGCCTTTTTCCCTCGATGAAATGACGGCTTCTAACGCTGGGGGAAGCTGCTTCTGCTACTGCGACTCAAGGATTTGCTGTTGCGTCAATGCGAACTTGGACTTGAAGCGGTCTTCTCCTCTGCGCTGCTCTTGCTTCTGTTATTGTGCTCTGCCTTGCCTTGCTTGCCGCAACATATACTGTGACTCGCGCTCTCTATGGAGCATACAATGCGGTTGTCTAGTCATCGTAGGGTTGTGCCGCCAGAAACGGGTCGGAAATTCCACGGAAACGACTCGAATAATTTATTCGCAAGAAGTTCAATACCCTTGCGTATGTGATAAGACTACTACGACCATTTCAGGCGACAATCAACTTTGAATATCAATACTCTCTTGAATTGGGTAAAGAAAGAGTGTGACTTGCAAGCGCGAAAGACAAGCAGTTGAAGACAACGGACAGCATGCAACGTCATCTTCAGCCTTCGAAGTACTGAATTGGAAGAGCCGCTATATTTTCGTGAGACGTAGTACGTTTACGCTCTACGACGACGTGTGTCGCGCACTTTTGCTAGACAATTGCTCGACATGCTCGACGTTTGCGTGATGACGACATCATGTGGCAACGTCGTGGATAATATGTTGGCAGTACCAAGGACCTATCTCTTTGAATTGCCGCTGCTATCCGCATTAAAACACAAGGAAAGCCGCATTTCGGCTGGTCACAAATCCAGCTCAGTACTGATTACCACCAGCGTGTATCGTGCTGAATACGAAAACAATGTGTGGCCAGGCGCTGCAGCGCAACAATTTATCGGCATTACCTCTTCACTGTGACGATACAAGTCATTGGAGCTCTATTGCAAACGCACTGGCCCATAATCCGACATAGACGTTTTGATACCCTCTGCGAAAAATCGATTTGGCGTATACATTTTGATGAGCTAAGCAGGTTTTTCGCAGACGTCGATGAGGCAGACAAGATGCTGCATGTGAGTAAAGGTCTCCGTTATTCCTCGCCTCTACGACGAATTAGCGAGTATCATGAGTACCGTGATGTACATTTGGATCTTCTCCTTGATCATGAGCATCAACGCGGACGAAAGCGCACCCTAGGCAAACAACAAGCGAATTAGCACCGGTCTCGCCTCAAAGCAACTAGTCACTGCGTACGCACCCTAGTGAGCTCTGGTCCAAGGCCGCAGTAGAGCGCAAGCGGGCCCTCCTCGATGTATATGCGCTGCAGGGTCGACGTGATGGTTTCTTTCTTTGGCTCATCACCGGTGTCATTTCTTTGGTTTGAGTTTCCTGAAGCAGCATTCTGCTTCTTCTTGGCTTGCATCAATACCTTAGCACGAATGTATGGGAACAGCAAGAAAGTCGCGATAGACCGCGCGATAGCTCCGAGCACGAAGGCCTAATGCAGCAGCAACATACGTCACAACACGGGGTCAAGACGATGACGACGTTACTCTGAACCTACTAGAATCTAATTCGCACCTCCAATGCGCCAAGGGCCTGTGACGCTTGTTTAAACTTGTACAGATACAACTTCTTGAGTCGCTCAAAGACCGTGTACTGGATTGCTGGCTGGAGACACAATACAAAATAAGCCCCCAGTCCCTTGTAGAACCCTCCCACGCCGCTGTCCTTGATAATAGAGCGAAGGATCTGCAGAATACTGCCAGACTCAGAGCCCGTCTGCATTCTCGTGCCCACGAGCTCCATGGGCATCGTGACGGGCAGATGACACAGCTCACTAAGGTAGCCGATGCCTAGGTCTAACAAGGTGCCAATGGGTTTCCCATCCTTTTGCGCCACCATCTGAGCCAGCATTGTATACGCGTAAAAGTACATAAACTTAGACGTCGAAGACTCAGCTGCTTTGTACTGGATTCCCTGGTACAATGACTTGATCAACGCCACAGACTTGTTCTTGTTCTTAGCGTCATCATCCTCAGGAAGCAGCGAGGACCCCGACTGGATACGCGTCTTCAGTGTGTCTAGAGGGTACAAGATGCTTGTCGATAGAAAGCCGCCTACACCTGCTGCTGTGGCGGCCGCCACCATTTCCATCGGTTTACTTAGCGCCATATTTGTAACGAGTTTACTTGATTGCAATTTAGAATCACAACAGCATTTCATTGATATTTAAGATGCTCAAATTACGCGATAATTTTAGCATTTCTTTTGGTGTATAAGCGAATACTTTTCTACCTACTTTATGAGTATTAAATCTATGTATGAATATCTTACGTGTAGAATAAATGTTTGCTAGTGTAATAGTAAATACTTCCTCTTTAAATTAGCATAGCTGCGACAGGTGAACTATGCTGAGCGTTATGAGTTCTATTGATGTGTTTATTAATAGTAAATATACTCCTGTTCTGCTAGCTATCATATGCTCACAGAAAGTACAAGCTATCTATCAAATGACCAAAAATAGAGACTAAGACGAAAGCAATTATGCTAATATAGTTTCGATATCAGGCTCTTCGCCGCGAGGCTGTACATGTTCATGTGCATTTACTCCTCTATTTGCGTACAAGAATGAATATCCACGGGTAGTAGAGACAAGTGACGAAAGAGATGGAACTTTATCATAAAAAGGCAGGGCTGTAGTATTGTCACGTGTCTACCGAATACGATCTGCACACGAGCCTCTTCTCCGACACGAGATCGCAGCGCTCATGCGTTGCACAGATGTCTGGCATCTTTGACCTTTGCACCCTTCGGCGTCTAGAGAACGACCCCCCGCTGTCTTTATGTTTACACCGACCCGACCTAATTCGACCACTATTGTTCGGGCGTGGCATCAACTCCTCGGACGCATCTTATTTCTCAGAAAAGCCCCGAATTGTTTGCATCAATCCAAGTGTCAGTCGCAGAAAGCGCAACAGGTACTCGAAAAAATCTCTAATCTTGCCGGATACTCCTACAACTTCATGACCAAATGGTGGTCAATGCAGGCTTGATAGTTTACGAACACTTCGAGAAACGTCTCCGACTCTACGTATGGATCCCGTTTGGTGGGCCTGGTAAGAGCAAGAAGAAAGAGAAGAAAGCATGTGAAAGCAATCATGCATACGTGCGTGCGAGAGTGCCGACAAGACAGAAGTGACCGCTACATGCACAATACATTCTTGCGTCAGATGACATCAATTGGAGCGCGCAGTGGATTCTGTTGTCAAGCCCGTATTGAAGGAAAAGGTCAAGAATTATGCGCTAGACTCTTGTGGAAGTTCCAGAACGCGGTCGAGAGGAGGATGGCGGAGGTGCTAAACGAGAAAGAGTTCGGGTGCTCTCGCTGTTTCCTGTGTCTATGACGTACACGAGAGCGCACATCAAGCTCAACGCAAGTACGCTACATGGTGTTTAAGCGCGCATTGAGAAACAAGTCGAGGGTTTCTACTGGGGTCTCTCTATCTGGCGTATCGCTGTCGGAGAAGTCGTGCTAGAAGAACCAATGGACAATGATGCGCTACGCCTTTGGTATCTCCGAGTTTGAGATCTTGCTGGTGTTTTCAAGTTTGAGTTCTTGGCGCTGTCTGTGGCACATAAGTGCGAGCATGCAGGCACCTTATTGTCGAACGGTGCGTCAGTTCTGCTGTTTCAACCACAGACAGAGAGCGAGAAAAAGTCGCGCATGAAGTCCCTCGAGGTTCCTGTGCTTCCTCCTGATTATGCACCAGGTGTCGTCATCAGACTAGATGTTGGGATGCAGGCACTGCGTACTGCAATGAGAGAGGTCCTCGTTGCGGAAGAAGAGGAAAAAGAAGAAAAAAGAAGAAAATTGAAGAAAAAGTAGATGACAAAAAAGAAAGCTTTGTGGCGAGCACGATATCATGCGAGTGACTTTAAAGAGTGCCATTACATGCCTGGCTTCAAGCAATTTCCTGCTTGGACTGAGGGTCAGAAGAAGCGGCACTCAGCGTACAAGAAGGTCCTTGCAGAGGTGCTGTCATTCAAGACCGCGAGCTACACGAGGTATCTGAAGCGACCGCTATACTTCTGAAGTAACGTGATATTCCTGCAGAACTTCAGCGCGGATGGGCCATTTCTTACGTGGAAGTTCTTTCAGCAGCACATGGCTCGTGTGGCGGTCGATGCGATCGCGAAGCGCATTGTGCCGACGGTGAGCATGAAGACGTGCGTAGTGTACCAGGACAGGAATGAGCACGATGGCATTAAAGAACACGCACTCTGTCTAGTAAAAGGGTTGGCACGGGCGTTGCAGGAGCGCGCGACGGTGGTGTCCATGGACGCGTTCATGACGAGCAAGCTCTGCTCACAGTGCCGCCCAGGCGCTCGATCATCTGCCTGCGGTGAGGGACGTATTTGAGGCTTCAGAAAGACGGTGGCGTAGAGCAGAAAGGAAAAAAACTGGTCACGAGAACGTTTTCGCATACGACTATCTGAGACAACCCCTAACGAAGTCCGACCACACTCGTCTATATGCCACTTAAGCACTTTACTTGAGCGTAAACTTGATGCAATTTTGGACTACTTACTAAGGCCTATGTATCAAGACAATAAGTATACAATAGCATATAGATGTCAAGCTTTTTTATCTTTAAAAGACAAATTATACAAGATCCAATGAAATTCTTTCTTGTAACGACTGCAAGCCTCATTCCTGCTTTCTCTGTGCATTCTACAATGGCAAAGACTAGTGTACACTCTGTAGGCTTCTGGGGGCCACCCACTTCGACCATCGACTGGTGCGAGACCAACTATGAAAACAGCTACTACATCGCCGAGTTTTGGAACACCATCAGCAACTTGCTCTTTCTTTTGCTTGGACTTTACGGCCTCTATCGCAGTGTTAAAATGGGGTTCGAGCCCCGCTTTCACCTGCTATTTATCGGAGTGATGATCACAGGCTTCGGGTCGGCTATGTTCCACGGTACGCTGCAGCACGTGTATCAGCAGTGCGACGAGACGCCAATGGTCTGGTCCATCTTGGCGTGGCTCTACATTGCGTACAACAACGAGATTGAGCAGATTCCTATCAAGAATGCAAGCAACTATGTGATCGCGTTCTTGACGACAATTGGCATCATCTTTACAGTGGTGCACGCTATTTACCGGTTTACGACGGTCTTTCAGGTGTTTTTTGGCACCTTGGCAGTTCTTGGGGTCGCGCGACTCTGCATGCATTATGCAGAAGTGAAGGACGCGAGAGCTCGTGCTGTAGCGAGGTCGTATGTGAAGTCGAGCCTCATCGGCTTTGCATTCTGGCTCATCGACTACCACTACTGCGACATTATTCGCGGGCTGCCTGTGAATCCACAAGGCCATGCCTTGTAAGAATTTGAGCTGAGCTGCTAGGTACAATCATCTATCTAACTTTGTTGTGTATGCTACTGCAGGTGGCACATTTTCATGGGCATCTCATCCTATCATGGACCAATTTTTATGCAGTATGTGCGAATGGAACAGCTCAAGAAGAGAGTTCGCATCCACGAAACATGCATTGGTATTCAGACGATCATCGTGGAAGAAGGTGGGATGGATTACCCGATGAAGTCCAAGCAGCTTTAGCCTCGCCACACTTATTCTTGAACCGGCTACAGATATCTCCATGTTCGCGTTTTCCATGTTTTCCTTAGGACCTCGGTTTCAAGTACATTACCGAAATGCTGGCGCTGAAGTAGGCCATAACAAGCGTTCACGCACCCGTGAATAAATATGTCATGCGTACGACACGATTGATGGTTCAAACGTGACATTTCCATTTCTACAGTCGGTATATTTTAGGAGTTTCCTTGAAATTGAGTCGAAATATACGGTGCGTAAGGAGGCTTTCTAAACCTGAATCATATGAAATAAGATTTCAGATCTAAGACCTATACTAACCGGATATGCCTAAGGAAATGGTGGAAAAGCCAGCAGCCATTTGAAGCCTCTGACAGCGTAAACATTATGAAGGAAAGGACACCCGCTCCTTAATTTGCGCACATCAACCGCGAGAATGACAATCCCACGGGTAGTAGAGACTTAAGACAAACGACGATGGAGATGGAACCTCAGCCACAGAACGAGCTCAAGCTTCAATGAAACACATCTCCAGATACCATCATGGAGAACACGTTCAAGACAAATGGTGATCAATGCAGACTTGATAGTGTGCGAAACGCCTCTACTTCTACGTACGGATCCTATTTTGTGGGCTTAGTAGCGCTGGAGTAAGGTGACGTTCCTGCTGAACTTTGACGCGGAAGGTTCTTTCGGTAGCGCGTGGATCGTGTGGTGGTCGATGCGGTCGCGAAGCGCATTGTGCCGACGGTGAGCATGAAGACGTGCGTGGCATACGGGGATAATAGTAAGCGCGATGGCATCAAAGAACACGCACTCTGTGTAGTAAAAGGGTTGGCACAGGCGTTGCAGAAGCGCGCGAAGGTGGTGTCCATGGACGCGTTCATGACGAGCAAGATCTGCTCATAGTGCCACCAGACGCTTTTGTTTGCTTGATATCCTGCCCTTCACGCGACTAGAAGCTGCCGAAGAAGAGGACACGTATGGGTATAGCTGTGAATCGTCAGTCAACAAAGAAGTGCGTAATACCAGGTATGGGAACTGCGAAGCGTGGTCGTCAACATACTGACGCTGCTCAAGAGCGAGCTTCGCGGTGAAGGACGCCATAAGGCTTTCAAAAGGGCGAAGAAGGTTGCAGCGTAGAGCATTAAGTAAGTAAAAAGATCGATATAATTGCGATATACGTCTTCACTAGGACAAATCTGACCGGCAGCGCAAGATACTTGGTATACAGGCAATCCTGGAAACTTCCTGAGGAAGGTGTAGGACGAGTAAAATATGAAATCTTACAGGTTTTGTCACGGTCTTCAATGGACATCGCAGCAGACTTGCTGCAGCTTATACGCAGCGCTACAGACGCCCATAGCTCGAGTCTGAGCGAGAGCAACCTCATTGGTCGCTTAGAGAACGTCAAAAGGCGCTTGATAGCTGCCGCAATATCCCCCGAATCCGCAGCAATCGGCGTCTGTCACGTGACAAGTCAAGTGGTAGGATTCCTCGTCCAACATCGGCCTGTTTCGGTGCAAGCAGCGAGTCCCACATGGCAAAAACGCGTGTTTCTTGTCGAAACAGCAATCGCAAGTGCATTGATGGGCATTGGGGATCCTAAGGATGTAGGTTTGGCACCGACGCAGTCAGCAAAGAGCACCTTTTGCAGCATTTTCAGGAGGTTACTGCATCGACTCTATGAGTCTTCGCAGTCGTCGCAACAAGCAGCTAATGTCGTGACTGTCATGACCAAATTGTGCGTCCTATTGACGATTTGCTGGCTGTCGTACGACCGAGTGGGGAAGCTGACGAAGGCTGAAGAGCTCCTTGTTTTGTGCAGTGAGTTCTGTTTGGAGCACGAGGCGACACAAAGTGAGGCCAAATGGCCACAGTTTCTGCTTGGAATGGTGAATATGGTGGAGAAACACGACTATGATCAAGCTTTGCGGTCGTTTCAAGCAGTCGTCGAGAGACGTAGTGGCTTGGAAGATGAAGACGGAGTGGTGTTCTATTGGCAAGCAATAGCGTTTAGCCACAAGAACCTGCTGGATGAGGCTATTGCTGCGCTGGACAAGTGCATTCGTGCAAACTATGAGCCCGTAGCTTGTCTATCGCTCCAGGCGTTGATAAATGTACAAGCTCGAGACTTTCACGCTGCTGCGTTGCAACTTCGTCGAGCATTGGAAATTGACTATACGCATTCAAGGTCGCTGTTTAACTACGCACTCTTGATGGAGCGTATGGGCAACTCGGAGGCACAGCAGGAACTGCTAGAGCACGTCTTGGAGCGAGATGAAGATGCAGATTGTCAAGCAAAAGAATGCAAACACAAACAGACGAAAGATGTTGTGGACGTTGCAGTAACTCTCTTTGAAGATGCAAGTGTGGCGTCTTTGTTTCCATCTCGACTGACGAATGTAGACGCATTCGTGCCGTCTTACCATCTGGCCTTAGCAGCAATGGACAATCGTAAGTGACTGATGTTGTGTGAATTCATACAAACTTTGAAAGAACTCAACTACTTGTTGTGTTATGTGAATGGTCCAGACAAGTGGCTCGAATCAAAGAAGCAGTTTGAGACGTTTCTTGGTCTAGGAAAGCTGCAGAAAGGATCGAATGATCTTCTGGAGGCGGAGCGCGACTATGTCTATGTGCTTCTTCAGGTATGAGCCTAGTTTTTGGTTTCCTAAAGGTTTTATCGAGACTCATTCGACTGCATTTTGGGATATACAGTGCAAACGTCCGTCGTTGGCGCTTAGGAAATGCGAGCAGTATTTGCTGGAACACGAGGGCAGCAACACGACAAGTGTGGATAACGTTGAAGTAGCATTGCTGATGCTCCATCTGTATAAAGCTGACGCTTTGCTGTGCTTGGAGCGCGTCGATGAGTGCTACGAGTACCTAAAGCAGACTATTGAGCCGAAAATTCGAGGCTTGATGCAACGGCCAAGTGCTCGAAATGCTGATGTCATATCGGAAGAAATGGCATCGTGTCACTCGCAGTTGCTGAACAATTTAGCTGTTGTCATGACATGCTGCTCTGGAGTCGACGCGGGTCTCTCAGTCCTAAGAAATGGGCTCGAGCAATATCCGAACTGCCTTGCCATCAAATTCAACACTGTCCTGTTACTGTGGCGAAAGGGCGACAAAGCCGCTGCATGCTCACTGTGGGCCAAAGCTCGAGGTTGGAATCTCCACAACGATGCAAGTGATCAAGTCTCACATAACGCTACGGCTACCCACCTGAACGCTGCCATATCAGCGAGTCAATTTCAAGACTCATCCATCTCGGAGCATGTCCAAGGCAAAGATGATGGCGAAGGTGGCATATCTGCAGAGCAGCTCGTGTATGTGGACACGCTGATTTGGAGTTACTGGCGCAAAACTCTCGACTCGCAGCTTACTGAATCCCTGCTGTTTGTTGATTTCTTTGAAAGTCTTGACGAGCATTAGCCGGCATGAGGGAAAAAGTATCGGGCAGCGTTTCAAAGCGACTATTTTCGCGTTGAAGGCAGCAATCGACACCTTGCTGAAGCTACAAGTCGACTCAAGAATGGCAGGCAAAGGCTCGCGGATGTCCCGTCGAGCTAAGCTGACGCCTTCGAGCAAGGCTTCGCTCGCCGCAACGCTCAGCTCCGAGCAGAAGTGGTGGAAAGCGGTCAGTCGCCTTACCCAGGTCCAACTTGGCTGCAGTCTCATGATGCAGCTGTCCTACGTCGCGTTTCCCGCGTACAACTTTTCGCTGGCAATATGGTGCTTCTTGGCATGTACTCCGTCGTGGAGTGCACACTTTACCCGTCTCGTCCCGCTCCACATGCTCGCCATGAGCTTTTCAGTGGTCGCTGACATCATTTGGATGAGTTTGTGGGTGTCGGGTCGAGTTTTCTTTGATCAGTTCTGCAATGCCAATGGGGTCTCCATCGTAAGCTGTGGAGGCGCATCCGACCATTTTCCAGGATGCAGGACCAACCAATTTGCGTTGTTTACACTCATCATGAATCTCATCGCCAAGGTCGTGACTATCGGATGCATGCAGCGTATTCATTCCATTACTCTATCCAACAAGACCAAGCACCATGTGGCTGCTACGAATGGAGACGATGACGCACCGAATACTACTGCAAGTGCCCAAGTGAAGCCTCTTCCAGAAAGCACAGCGCACGAGAAGTAGCAATGAATATATTTCTCAGGATACTTTACAGTCGCTCGAAGTCGGACTCAGTTCGTTCCCAGTCCATGTGTTGCTCATATTCTACTTCTTGCACTTGTGCAGGTATCACGTCGCTATCATCGCACGTGCTTTCGGAAAGTCCTATCACGACATTCATTGAAGAAATTGCAGTGTCCATAGCTTGCGATGCTACTTTGGTCGATTTCTTGGACGGCAAGACCTTCCTGGCTTCAAGCTCCGACTCTGTAGTAGAAAATGGGTCGGTCATTTGATCGTCAGGCAGCAGAGATACCAATCCATGATCATTGCAGACGGCCACAAAAGCATCTTTGGAAAGCGCAAAGGACTGATCGATTCCCCCCATTACTGCCTCACGAAACATGCGCAAGATCCGTCGATCACTAAAGTGCGGCTTTTGCTGTCGAATGATGGCGCTAAACTCGTCCAGCGTCAACACGCAGTCGTGGTTTACGTCGCCCTATGAACAATAACAAGCGTCATCCCAAAAGCTCTTCACTACGATATGCTTTTGATAAAAGTAGTGTACTTACAGCATCAAAGAGGGCCGTCAAGTCTTTCTCAATGCCTTCACGACGCTGTTCGAGGGCATCCATCAGTAATTGAAGCACCTTGTGCGCATCTGCAACTATACGAGGTGGCAATGGACGCTGTCGGCCTTTGCTGCCTTTAGCAATTTGAGTTGTCGACGGCAGCTCGGAAGTTTCGCTGGCCAGCATGACACGCCTCATCTCAGCACGAACTGCAAGTCGATTGCCTGCAATCTCCGTGATCGTGCGACCATCATAAATCGCTGCGTTGTGCTCAACCTGCCATTGAGGATTAATCAGCGACAAGAGCAGCTACGAATCAGCACAGGAATACAAGACGCACCTGACGGCAATACCGAGAAATGGCGTCCTCAGCTAGACAGCTAATGTACCACCGCAACACAGTGATAGCATGGTCAAGTGGCACCCATTTTTTCGTTGGCTCGACTTGAATGACGTGCTCCATAGGCCTATCCAAGCTTTCATCTTGTGAAGTAATCGCTTTCCCTTTGCGTCGTGCACGAGGTGGTGGCGGACGTAGCAGATAGTGCCGAGCTTCGAGGAAAACGCGAAGAAACGTGCGGTCCAGATACCCAGAGCTATTCCTTAGGACCAAATTGCTCGCAGGACCTGGTTGAAAAGACTTGGCCGCAGTTGTCTGGTCAATTGTCGGGCTTGATAGTTCAGTAGACTCGTCTTGGTGTTTGAGCAAGTTTGCAAAGCGAGCAAAGAGTCGGACATGTGAGTTTCGCTGGTATGTGTTCTTAACAGAGATCAAGAATCGATAGAGACCAAGCTCAGCACTTTGTCGTAGTCCGTGGGTCTTTAAGAAGTATTCGCAGATAAAACGAGGCTAATCATCAAGCGATCGTTAACAGCCGTACAAATGGACACAGTCTCCAATGCAATTACCAGCTCTTCTCTCGCAACTCCATCGGCTTCATCAGCTCTATCGGACGCAAACTTGTCGTCAAAGATGGCTTCGATTTGCGAAATGACGTGCACAAGTGGATAGAACGGAAACGCTACCACCGATTTGGGCAAATTCGAGAGGAACAGTACGATATAACTCGGCAATCTCCTGACGATCAAGCAAAACACATCAGCATTTGCATCTTGATCCCTTATGACTGTCATTGTGTACTCGCCATTGCTGTTCAATCTGATTGACTCGCTTTGCGTTCGTTTTGGTGCGCTTCTTGCCTTTCCTGACTGACCAAATATCGATTTCCTGCGCATTCACACCATTCGCATAAGTACTTGATCCGATACTTCTTCACTGTTGTACCTTGTCGCTGGCGTCTTGCAAAGCAAAGTCGGCTTTTGCTTTCTTCGAGAGACAATTCTTGCAGATCGCAAGCGTGCTCAAACGACGCCACACCATTTGGTACGTCACGTTCTTAGACACAAATCGCGGTATGCCGTCCTAATGAAGCCAAAGATCAATACGTCAGCAGAAGGTTGGATGGACTCACATCGATGTACTTGACGTCAAGACCTGAACATCCCATAGCCCATCATCGTTGACTTCAGTTTGTGAAGATCGAGACTCGTAAGCAGCAGAAGTAGTCGGAACGATCTCTTCCATGTGATGAAGCGTAGCTTCTTGCTTGATAATCAACCGTTCTTTCTCTCGAACTGCCCGTCTAGAGGACACACAAAGGTCAAACGCATCAGATTGACAGCATTGACGTGGCACTTTTAATCGTACTTGAGCTCATTCGTCAGCTCCTTTCGTTGCGCTTGCGACTGCATGAAACATCAGTCCTTTTGGTCGTTTGCAAGCCATAAACTCCATAAGTCCTACCTCTTCATGCAGTCGTTTCTGATGCTCAATCATGTTTTCATGCCTTTTCTACCATATTGAGATTCCCTCAATCAAACCTCTCGCATGCAGCACCTTCAACTCATCTTACCGTTAACTCTGCAATATTGTCTAATAGTTTACTTTCCAGCCCTCGTTGCACCGCTGCTTCGCATTCGAGTTGACAAATCCGTGTCTCTAACGCGCTTTGCGTCTCCAGCTCCTTCTCCATCTCTTTCATCTGTCCTTGATGATCGAGCAATTCAATTTCGCGAGCACGGTGAACGATCTCTCGCGCTGCGAGCTTCTGATCGAGTTTCGCAGTCTCGACACATTTTTGCTCGTACTTGTCCCGCCAACGCTCAGCATTGACGTGATCTTCCTTACGTTGGGCCCCAGTGCGTTGTTCGTATTCCCAATACAATCGCAAGGACAATTCCAACAATTTCTCAAAGAGTTTCAAGTAACTCTCTTCAATACGAAAAAGCCGATGTCCTAATTCTCGACGATGGCCCATTGCAGTCTGGGCGACTTCTTTAAACTGTACCGATAAGACACGCACCGAGTCAATGGCACGTAAGATCTCAGGATCTCGTTGCACCCGTTCCAATTCTCTTTGCTGCGCTTCTGGGTCACTTTGTAGCAACGCTCGTGGTAAATAGCGTCCCGTAACTCGATAACATAAAGCACTGGCATAACTAAACAACTCTGTGTTCTCAGCTTGCTGTAGACGCTCTGCATAGCTCGAAGAAGAAAACTCTATTGGTGACGGAAGGTCTGTTCTGCTCGCTCTTAATGCTCCACAAGCCGTTTGCTTGACGTTCTTTTGCGATCGAGGAAGTGACAAAGGTCCTAAAGCTACTGGAGAAAGAGGGAGAGGCAAATCGACCTTCTTGCAGCTATTCTCAGGCAGAATGTCGGTAATAGCAAACTGAAGTGGCCGAAGAACTCTCTGTTCATGAGCCATCGTGGCCTCGGCTGAAATACTCGCGCTAAGCGCCGTCCTAGTTTTATGCTTCTAGTTACTCATAGGACGGAGGTAGTTTAAGTACTGAAATAACATCTTCTGACAAGATCTGATAAGATCATGACTACCAGGAAGAACAAACCTTTTGGACTTTCGTCTTCAATATCAAGGAAGAAGCAATGGAGCGGACTCTGCTACTGCTTCTGCTCTCTCTCCCTTGTGTACATTGTGTGCTGCCCACAGGGATCCTGTCCTTGGACCTGCTGCCTCAGTCAACACGCGAGTCTCCATCTTTGGCTCAACAGTTCTGTTCGCCCAGTGCCACGGCTGGTTGGGGAGTGACTCTTCCCACCCGCTCGGACTCGCGCTGGACGGCATTGGTGCAATTACCCGAAGGAAACCGAGATGGCTGCATGTCATACAAACTATACGAGAACACAACAAGGTCAACACATGACGCAGTGGTCGTCGTCGATCGAGGCAATTGCTCGTTCGTAGCTAAAGCGGTGATGGCTCAAGCTGCTGGCGCCAAGGGCTTAATCGTGCGAGGGACCAAGCAAGCAGTGTACGAGGCTATAGTTGATCATAATAGCACAAATTCTAGTACAAATAGATTGAATAGTATCGGGATAGAGAATGCGGAGACGGAGGCGACTACGGCTTTGTCAGGCATCGACAAGCCCGTGTTTGAGTACGACTGTGATCGAGGCCAAGCGTTCGTGGACGAACTAGCGACTCCTGTGTGGGAAACTGATGCAAAGCAGTGCCAAAGTGATCCTCGATGCTCGTCCAAGTCGTGTGTGTTGACGGGACAGACGACGATGCAGAAGAGCGGCAAGAAGTACCAAGTGTGCTGCATGTGGGACACATTTGTGCTCATGGGCGTCGCTAATCGGACTGTGGCCAAGACGTTGACAATCCCAGTGGTTTATGTGACCATTGCAAACGGACAGAGCTTGCAGAAAGCTATGGACGAGTACACGACATCGTTGATTGCTCGCACGTATCAACGGGAAGTGCCGGTCGTTGACGTGTCGTCGATACTTTTGTGGGCACTTGGAGTAGCGACTGCACTTGGAGCCTCGTATTACTCAGCGTATCCATTACGACATCGTGATGACTACCATGCGTCATATAATCGACAGAAACTGCATGATGAACGCGAGGAGAGAGACCGAGATACTCGCGACGAAGTATGGGAACTTGATGCTCGACATGCAGTGGGCTTTATCGCTTTAGCTGGCACTTTCTTGGTCGTCTTTTACTACGTGAAAATTGGCGGTGTAATTCCTGTGCTGTATGCAATGTCCGGAGCCGCTACAATGACGCAGGTGATCACAATGCCAGCAGTGGAAAAATCGATGCCGAGCTCAGCTGCTTGCAAAGTAAGTGTGCCATTGGTATCCGACACTGTGCGGCTGTCAGAGCTCCTTGGGCTCCTATTTGGCTGTACACTTGCGATTGTGTGGTTCCTGCATCGACGCTCGTGTTGGGTACTTCAAGACATTATGGGAATTTGTCTTTGCTTTGTGTTCCTGCGAGCGGTGCAATTGCCAAATCTCAAGGTGGCTACGGTGTTCCTTATCCTTGCGTTCTGCTACGACGTTTTCTTCGTTTTCCTGTCGCCCATTTTCTTCGGGTCGAGTGTGATGGAAGACGTGGCCACTGGTGGACCACCAGCGTACACGAAAAGCGGCTATCCGGGTGTGGACTACTGCGAGAGATATCCCCAGTATCCAGCGTGTGTAGATCCTGAGTCTTTGCCGATGCTTCTTGTGTTGCCGCGCATTTTCGATTGGACCGGAGGCATCAGTATGCTTGGTCTTGGTGACATTATCTTGCCAGGCATGCTCCTATCGTTCACGCTACGCTTCGATTACTTGCAAGGAACAACCTACTTTCGTCTCATGGCCATCGCTTACGCCGTTGGCCTCGCACTCGCCAACCTGGCAGTAATAATCACGAAGATGGGTCAGCCAGCACTTATGTACATTGTACCAACCACTCTAGGCGCAATCATCTTGCAGTCGATAGGAAATGGTGATTTTCATACGATGTGGGTCGGTGCTGAAGACGACACGAAGAGAGACGGCAGTGAAGATCCTGGATACCAAGTTGTTGCGCAAGAAGAAGGAATTGTGATTGAAGATCGCATAGGACGCAATCCAAACCGAGGAGATCACTTGCCATTGCTGAGCTCGTCAAGCTCCTGAATCCGAGAGCAAGGCTATGGGACTTTGTCCTCTTAGTTTCTTAACTGAGGTATATGCTCATATTCGTTCTTTGAAAACCTGAGTGTGGATGTCGTTCATTGTCCGAGTTTAGGTCGCCTCGTACTAAGCGTCGCCGTAGCTTCAAGATATGGCTTCAGTCCATGTCGTTGGAGAGCTTCTCGGGGCTTCAGGCTTGTCATGCCTTGACGGAAGAGAAGCTTTCTCTGTCTCTCATGTGCTCGACATGCTCTCGTTGCGTCCGTCGTCCAGACTCAGCTACTTCTGCAAATGGCGTATCGTCGTGCATCATCCAGCAAACGAGTCAAAGTCCTGGGAAATCGTTCAAGGCGAAACCCAGGGTCAAACTCAAGTTCACGCGGCCTCAAGAGGTGGAAGTCTCGCGATGCCCGATCTCTATCGCCAGAGCAAAGAGCAGCACAAGACAATCTTGCTGCCAAAGATGGGCACAGTGTGGGCACATCCACTCGAGCTTCATCTCGCAGCATCAAACCTAAATGCGTGGACTTGCTGGCCCCGACTTGAGTTCCAAGTAAGTGAAGTTTGCTTCGGTCCTATCTGCACTTTGTTCATGGTCGATGTTCGTGTAGGTTTGGAGTCTGGATAACTCCCAACTCGAGACGTTGTGTACGATTCCTTTAGTCCCCCATGTGCATTTCCATGCTCTTTCTCAAAGTTCTTCGTGTCTTTGTAGGTGGAACTGCAACCGTTCCATTGCCGATGACCACTAACGAATATGTGCTTGACGTGCCACTTGTCCTGCATGAATCTAGTACAGTGCTAGATTCTTTGATGCGAGCACTGGGTCTGCCATATCGAGGCGTTCCCCAGTGTGATGATCAGAGAAGTGGCGAGAATGAGATTGTCATTCGAGGAACTGGCACATTGTTTTTGCGACTGGCGGTGCTAAGTCGAGGCTTTTGAACGCACAGACATGAGGGTAAGTAGGGAACACTCTCGCACATGCATGAAGTCTATAGTATCTAGAATTCACCCTTCCCAAGCTTGTTCCTAGGTGAACACTTGTTCACGTTTGTTTCCTTTGTTCTGCTGTCTCTACGCTGCAGCCTTCGACACGCCTCCATATGCCCCTCCCACGCAGCTCGCTCTTGAGC
Source organism: Pseudoperonospora humuli (assembly GCA_003991265.1). Classification (NCBI taxonomy): domain Eukaryota; phylum Oomycota; class Peronosporomycetes; order Peronosporales; family Peronosporaceae; genus Pseudoperonospora; species Pseudoperonospora humuli. The sequence goes on along the minus strand of NQFO01004263.1, from coordinate 4,032 downwards.
AGCGCCAGTATGCTGATGGCCGCGTTCACGTTGCGATTCCAGTTCTTGGCGGAGCACTTTGCGTGGTCTCAGCGGAGCACTCCAAAGCATTTTTTCGGCTTTTGTAGGGGTCCCCGGCCTCTGCCACCTTCACCTTCACACCCTTGTGCATCCTCTTCTTCCGCTGCTTCTTATCGTATGTAGATGCAAATTAGTTAACAGACGATAGCGTCTGATGCAGAACTTGCTCGTCATGAACTTGTCCACAAACACCACCATCGCGCGCTTCCGCAACGCCCGTGCCAACCCTTTCACTGGACTGGGCGCGTGTCTTTTGATGCCATCGCGCTTACTTTATTTAGTCGCTGTATGCCGCACGTCTTTATGCTCCACGTCGGCAACATGCGCTTCGCCATCGCATGCGCTTCTAAAAGAACTTCCACGTAAGAAATGACTCATCCGCGCTGAAGATCAGCAAGAACGTCACCTTGTTATAGAAGTACTGCGGTCGCTTCAGATACCTCGTGTAGCTCGCGGTCTTGAACGACAGTATCTCTGCAAGGACCTTCTTGTACGCCGAGTGCCGCTTCTTCTGACCCTCATTCCAGGCAGCAAATCGCTTGAAGTCAGCTATGTGACGGTATTCCTGCGAAGCTACTTGCACGATACCACGCTCGTCACGAGGCTTAAGTAGCGGCAATCGACGTACGATCCCTTCTTCGTCTTGTTGCTCTTTAGTCCGATGACTACAGTCGCCAAAACTTGACCTCAAAGATCATAAATCTCGCCATTAGCAACACGAAGAATGAAACTGGTCTCTTCGCTCTCACACCCAAGGCCGCAAAACTCTGGTAGTAGCTTGACAAGTCCGGCACGACTTGCCAGCAATTTGTACACAATGAGCGGTTTATCGAGGCCAATGAAATTGCGAAGTATGCGCAAGACGATCTCTTAGTAGCCCAATGTTCGTCTGGATACTCGGCTTGAGCTTGCGTTGATTCGTCAACGCATCAGCGCTTGATGTTTGCGAGATGGGGAGTGTCATTTCCCATGGAATATGGACAGGATCTACGACAAGGTGGCGTGGAAACCGAGGCACAGGAATATTCAAACGATCTGAAGATGCGAACAATTCGTCCATCACTTGTTTCTGACGATCCTGAGCCAACACGACGGGTTTCAATGGCGAACGTTCACTCCAAAATCGATCTCGGAGTTCATTGAAACTTCTGCAGCTTTTGTTTTCCATTGAAGTGGATCCAAAGTTGTTGTTGTTGTTGCTTCTCAAAGTTAAACTTTGTGGCCACGGTGTGGATGGCGGTAGAATCAGCTCATCGTCTTCAAAGTCGAACAACGAATCGGAATCGGATCGACTGGTCATCGTTAGAGTTCGTTTCGGTCGGTTGTTTGATGCTCCGTGAGCACGACCCGTGAAGCGTAATTGGGCTTGACGATGAGCCGTATCAAGTGGCGATTTGAGTTTCTTACGGTGGTCCAAATTACTGTGGACATCGCTGTGACCGTCCTTCTCGTCAGGAGGACAAATGACGTCTTCAACTGAACGGCAGTGCCACTTGTTCGCCAAATACATGACGCTCCGTTTATCTTCGTTGACCATGCGAGCACTAGCGCCATTCTCAAGCAGCACCTGTGTGGCCACTTCGTTCCCATTCATCGCTGCGAAATGCATGGGCGTGTTAAGTTTCATGGATTTAGCGTTCACATCTGCTCCGTTAGCGATGATGTCGCGTAGGAGTTGTCGATCTCGACAGAAAGCTGCGAGATAATGAAGTGGACTGTGTGCTTGTTTGTTCTGATGCAACGGGTTGGCACCGGCGTTCAAAAGTAAGCGGACAAGTTCCAAATGACCTCCAAGACATGCCTGCAAGAGAGGTGTCTGACCATCGTTGTCGATAGCATCCAGCATTGCCCCTGCAACAAGGAGCTCCTTGACCACGTCGATCTCTTCTGTCATAACTGCCAAGTGAAGAGGACTCCAACCACCTCCTTTAGTAGTTGCATTAATCTGTACTTTGCCACTGCGAATCAAAGCCAAGGTCACTTGACGAAAGTTCTTGATGATGGCGGTGTGCAAACAGCTCTGCCCTGTTGCCTCTTCAACACTACAAAATGTAGCGTATTGTTGTTCGCGAGGTGTATGGACCAAGAAGACAGTCACAAGTTTCTCAATGTCAAACGTTTGCTGCAGTGCCAGATGAAGCGCATTCGCTCCTCCTTTGTCGCACAAATCTGCCTTTGCCTCAGCCACCTTCAACAGCAACTCAACACATGCGATCTGTCCGTGTAGCGCTGCAAGATGCAAAGCAGTCCGCTTCTCTTCCATTGTCACAAGATCAACCAATGGCTTCATAACATCTCGTCGAGATGAAGACAATAAGTCGTATAAAATAGCATCACTGCCATTTGCAGCTGCAAGATGCAGCAACGAATACCCCTTCATATCGACACTATAAAGAATGTCTTGAGTCTCTACCGTCAACTTTGTTACTAGAAACGTAAACAATTCAGTCCTGCGAAACTCGGCCATAACATGAAAAACACTCTTTTCACACATACACACACATACACACACATTAGGACAGTAAGATCGTTTATACGCAAGTCAAAACTTTGCATTCTACCTTTTCCATGCGATCTTTCGTCATCAAGTTCGCCCCAAACTTTAGTAAAAGCTTCACCAGTTGCATGTCATTGGCTTTACATGCTCGGTGCATTGGCGGTAATCCCGCTTTATCTCTACTGATGAAATATTCGTTCTTCACATCAGGTGATGCAATTGACAAACTGGCCTCGATGAAGACAAAAAGTCGTAAATCAATGGCCATATCCCACTTGTCCGTGTCCGATTGGAGTTGCATCAACATGGCTGTCTCTTGCTTCAATTTCAGCTCATTCAGGGCATCGTGTCGACTCTTTTCGGTCTGTAACTGCAGCGCATAATGATCTTCCCACATCATCTGCCGACTTTCGCGAGCTTCTCGTTTGCCGTCCCGAAGCATTTGGAGACTTTCAGAACAGTCGCAGATTTCCCAAGTATTGAAGTCCTCCACTCGATGCACAAATTCTTGTTGATACTTCAGTGCTGCAGCTACTTGTTGTCCTGGAATTTGACCCCGCTGTCGTCGTCGTGGGGCCTCAGTCATGGAGCGGAGACGTTCCTGCAACGACGTCATTGTCCGCCCAAAAAAACGTCTGATTAGATTGATCAGGACTTCAAGGACGACTCTCAAAGTGACGAAGGATCTTGAAAACGAATAAAGCAGGAAAGATGACCTCTCAAACTTGGTAAGGGTCTTTTTTGCAAGAAAAAAAGCAAAAAAACGTCAAGAGCTCTTCATCATGTTGGACTACGTAGCGCGTCAGTACCGTTGGTACAAGCTCGAGTTTGGGCTCACGATGCTTAGCTGGTGGGAGGTGGCGATCTTCAGTGCGTTTTCTTGCCTTTGTATCTCCAAGAGACGACCACATGTCATTAATTGATGTAATCAAATTGTATCTCCACAGACTCTTTTCTACTACTCGTGACGAGCGTGACAGGCTACTATGTCTATACCTTCGGCAGCCATGTCGCTGGCCTCCTTCATTAAATGAAACTCACAATCACACAAAGGAAGACGTGACGATCCTGATGGGACGAGTTTGAAGAGAATAAGATCAGGAGGGTTGAATGCAAGCGTTTGATTGATTGGTAATTTCATTCTTTTTCATCATCTTCTTTGTTTCAGAAATGCAATTGAACCACGTAAGAGAATGAAGGATGATGTTGAGAGTAAGACAATTCAGGAGTGATTCGCTGCAATGACTGAAGAATGGAAAGACTTCACGAATGTGTTTATGTTGTCGCTGTTAAAGTGATCGTAGTAGGCAATGCTAATGTCGGAAAGACAAGCATAGTGACGCAATATGCCAAGGGCAAGTATGCTGGAGCTTACAAGAAATGATAAAGAAGACGGTGGAATTGCAGGATATGGGTGAGACCGTGAATCTAAGGATCTGGGATACTGCCGGCGAGAAGGCGTTGGATGCACTTAC
>NQFO01004261.1:0-11429 GCA_003991265.1 Pseudoperonospora humuli | reverse complement strand
TACTGGTGGCAACGTGCACGTAGCTGGCGTTGGGGCAGAGCTAGAGCGACCTCGTTGTAGAAACGTGTTTGCATAGCACTCCCCTTCGCCCACGTATGTGAGGCGGGTGAGTGAATGCACCCAATTGCGCTTGGAGGTCTCGGTGTCTGCTGTGAAAATGACGCGCTCGCCGTTGGCCTTGATCACGTAGAACATGAGGTTGATTTGCATCGGTAGTGAATAGCCAAACAGCGCAAACTTCTTCTGCATAGACAGCGTCTGGCAGTCTTGCACCCTGAGAATCGTGAGCTGCTCTTTCAATCCCGAATTCTTGGCAGCGTGCGCGGCAGAGCTGAACATTTGCAATCGATGGCCTCGAAGCAAAGAGTAGTACCGCCTAGTTTGGAAAAACGGTGCGTGCACAGGCAAGGTCAGGAAGCCCTGCTCCAAGATTGTGTCATCTGGCTGGCCTGCAAAGCGGGAGTCACGATGCACAAGTTGTTTGGCGAAAGAATCCATCTCCTTCAGTTCTTTCGCCGAATAGTGGCATTCCGTCTTCTCCTGTTCTGTGTATCCAGGCAGTTCGTAGTGCTCAGCGTCATTTTCCACGAACCGGACGTGACGCTGTTTGCCACTGTTGTCCTTTAGGCCAATGGCCTCGATACATGAGCTCCACTTGACTGCAAGAGGCGATTGGGATTTTTTCAGACTCGGGGTGAGAGGATCTACAGAGCTGGCTCGACGCACCATGGAAAGTCTAAACGGGGTGTGACGAGTCACACGCTGCTGCTTCTGGTCTTGAAGACTTTGATCCTCAGCGTCGTGACTGTGGTTCATGTCCAGCCACCTCTTGAGGTGTGAGCAACGTGGTTCACGGCGCTGGTTCTCGCACTTGTGGCGCTTATCTTCTCGAACGAGGCGCATGGCGGGGGTTTGACGACTTTGAATGAATGAGCAGTCTGCTGCTACGGCGGAAGAAGTGCGCGATTGGCGACCGCAACGCTGCGGAGAGATGCAGAACGTGATAGAGTCTATCCCGGCTGTCGTCAGCTTGAGCTTTCGATGATTGAGCAGCTCTGAAATGAGAATGATTGTCGCAATTCCGACATCTGAGAAACGACAGCATCTCGCATATTTTCTAGTATACATATGGAAGTGTACACAATTTTTCAGCTGAAACGAAATTTGTGCTTCTCCTTTATAGTACTCGATCGATGATTCTGCCTGATTTACGTCAAGAGCACGAATATATGAGGAATAGATAAGATGTTAAACGCGTGCCGCTAAAAATGACGGCAGCTCAGGTACTTCCATAGGCGCTAAGGCCAGGTTAAAGGACAAAACGCGTTCGTGTCCTTCACTGTACAGTTTTTACCTTGCGCACGTACGCAAGACCAGAATGCATTTATTACTACATGACTTTAATCAAGTTTGAAAGTATGTATCGCGCCATTTTATACCAATGGTCGTGGCTACATCTACAAACCGTCAAGAAGAGTCTGCCCTTGGCCCCATAATTGTCAGCCACGTTTACGCTGGCGTAACGTCCATCGACGACCTGGTGCGTAGCCCTATTCTCTCTTATTTGATAGCAGTACTTTGACGATCGTGCGTGTACCAGGTCGTTGATGATGAGCGTAATGAGCTCGTGGAGCAAATGAATTTGCACGGAAACTCGATTCAGTCGCTTGACGGCCTGGAGGCATTCACTGGGTATTCAGCATAATACGATCATGACACCTCGGAGACTACTATTATAGCTCTCTCTCTCTCTACTGCTGCAATAGATTAGTAGAGCTCTGTCTGTCCAGCAATTACGTGGAGGAGATTGCGTTCTATGCGCTTCAGCCTTTGGTGCATCTCCGGGTGCTGGACTTGTCGGCCAATAGGTGTGTGTAAATTTGTACTGAAATAGCATGGCATTTCTAACTTGATATTGTCAGCATTTCGTCGACGCTTGGATTCCCACAATTGCCACGGCTTGAGGAATTGTCCATGGCACACAATTGGTAGGATTGTATCAATAAGCACGAGCCATAAGTTGAGTATCTTCGTGCTGTGGTCGGTTTAATTGCAGTTTACAAAGTTTGGACGGATTACTGCGCCCGATTAAGTTTCCAAGTTTGCGGTACATGGACCTTCGTGGCAACGATATCGAAGAATTCAATGACTTGATCTCATTGCAACGTCTAAAGGTGCTGCTTATACATTTCTTGAGATTTGTGTCGTGTAAAGGATGACGCAATCGACTTTACGTAGCGGCTTTCTCATCTCCGTCTTCAAGCTGCGAATGGAGATCAAGCGAATCCCGTATGCGACCTCGAGGGCTATCATCGTGCCATCATCAAGGTACTGGAGCGTGTTTGCTCATGTTGCTTATTGCTGTCGTGTGACATCAATTTTTATCTTTGATAAATGTTAGATTCTACCACAACTAGAACTATTGGACGAGGAAGAAGTCGAGTTCTTGAAGGAGATGGGGAGTCTACATATGCCAAAGTACCGCTCTCTCATGTGCCAAGTAGTGGAGAGCAAACGTAGCGAACGGCACACGAAATTGCGTGACGTCAGCCGAGAAGTAGCAACGAAGAAGCAGCACGAACAAAAGCACCAACCTCCCAATCAACGCAAGACTGACAGCGTTGCTCCGCCTTTTGATATCCAGCCAGACGTGGTCTCAAATGAGTGTCTCGATAATTCACACGGGCAGACTACGCGTGACACTCCAATGGACTGGCCATCTCATTCTCCTGGTACAGACTCGCCCAATCGAGCTTTTGTTTCTCGAACCGAAGAATTTACACCGCAACCGCAACAGCGACTTGTTGTGAAGGACAGCGGCACAAATACGGAAGTGGATTTCGAGAAGGAGGTCCTAAGACGCGAGCAGCTCGTTGGTCAGAGAGAGGCCGAGGTTCTCGAAAACGAAAAGTTGTTTCTCACGAAGGAAAACGAGTTCTTTGTCAAGGAAAAAAACTTGAAATGTCAAGTTACTAGTCTCGAGGAACAGTTGAAGATCGCTCAAGCTCGAGCCGCCAAAGCGGAGACTACTGTGCTTGAAATGTCAAACCACTTGCTGCAAAAAGAAAAGGATCAAGCTTGTACAGCTGCTGATCGCGCCGAAGCTGTCGATACGATTAGGCAAAGAGACCTTCAACACGACTGGGATACTACCCTAGCTGCGCTAAAGGAATCGCATCACCAAGAGTTACAGCAGCTCACAGTCGAGAAAGATGCGCTGGAGAAAAAGCTGGCAGAGCTGAGAGCAGAATCTGGTCAGAAGCATCGTGAAATTGATCAAGTGCTGCAGCAAAAGGCTGCAACACTCGAGAAAAGTGAGAAGACGGCAAATGAGTTAGCAACTCAGTTGGAGCTTGCGCGCAAAGCACATGACGCGACGCTTACGAAGCTGTCGGATGAGATCAAGCACTACAAAGACCGGATGGAGCAAGCTGACAAGCGCAATATTCAGCTAGAAAAACAAGTCGCTGAACTCAAGGCAAATGTTGAGACTGTCTATGACAAATGCATTGAGAAAGACGAAGCAATTCAGCAGTCAAAGAAGACCTTGGCGGCTCGCCAAGATGAGATTGAAACGCTGAGACTACAACATGCGAAAGACAGCGAGCGTCAAGACAAATTGCAGCAGCAACAACAAGATTTGTATGAAAGACAGCTACAAGCGTCGATTATTCAGATCGAGATGGAGTTTCGCAAGGAACATCAGCAGTCTGCACAGAGATTTCAGTTATTGCAGCGTAAGACTCAGGAACGTTTGAAGGAGATTAAGCGCGTTCGAGAAGCATATCAAGTGAGTCTTCAACGCGAAAGTATAGCCAAGGCGGAAGTTGAAAAACTTCAAGCAATTTTAGCGGATGATAAGAAAAAGTTGTTTGTGGAAGATATCAAACGCTCTGATTCTTTCAAAGCAAAAGTCCGTGAGGAACGAGCACAGCGGAAAGAGCTGGAGCAGCGGTTGATTGACGAGCAGAGAAAAGGTGCACAAGTGGCGGTGTTGAGTGCAGAGCTTGATGAGAAGAAACTGGAAAACGAGCAGCTTCGTAAAGAGATCCTACAGCTACAGGAGCAACAGGATGTCTGGAAGAAGCTGGAGGATGATTTGCGTGCGGCGATCAAAGTAAAGGATGTTATGCTTGCTGATCATCTCCGTCAGATCAAAGAGTTGACCAGCGAACGTCAGAATGCTGAAGCTCACTTCAACGATGAAGTGGCTGAGCTCCAGGCGCAAATTGAAGACTTAGAAGCTGCGTTGGACGAGAGTCTTCAGAAGGCTGCCGAAGAGGAGGTGAAAAATGAAGCACTGAGTGCTAAGCTTGTAACGTTAGAGAACGATGCGCCAAAGAAGGAGATTCAACTAAAGTCTCTGCGCTCTGAACTAGAGCAAAAGGTATCGGCGCTCGAATTTCTCGATCAAGAAATGCAGCGAATGCGAACTGTTCTCGAAAACCAAGACGAGCTCTTTCATAAACGCTTGCAGAAACATCTCGAACAGCATCGTGAAGAAATTGAGCGCGTTCGCGCTGGTGCAGAAGAGGAGCGTGAACGCCAGCTTCATGGATGGGAAATTGAACGTAGCGGAATGATGCACAAATATGAGGATTTGGCGACTAAAATGGAGAGCGTAGCTGCTCAAAATGTAAAGTTGCGCGCGTCACTAGACCAAGAGCAACGCAAGTCTGCACAGAATGATCGCGATATGCGAATTTTGCTTGCACAGGTACGACACGTTGGCTCCTCGATCTGCTAGTAATGTCTTGAGCTAATCTTTACACACTCACTCTATGTAGATCGATCGCGAGCGTCAATTGAAGAAAGAAAACCTGCGTCAAATCAAGTCTCTTTTCGAGCAGCTGCAGCGGGAATCATCGTAGACTTGTCTGTGGAAGTGAAATCAATTGTATTGTTGCCTGTAAGTGGTTGAAGTATTGGTTAAAAGGAATCGTCGTCACTGCCATCCTCGGAAAAGTACTCGAGCTCTTCAGACTGCACTTCCTCCTCGCTCACATCTACTTCGCTTTGCAATGCCTTTAGTTTCTCTACATCTTCATCTTGTTGAGCTTTATCACGCTCTTCCTCTCCTTTTGTTGGCAAAACAACCGGAGACACATAAACATCAGCTCCATCTTGGTCCTCTCCTTGTTCCTTCTGATCTAGCATCGCAGCAGCTTCTTTTGTCGTCTGGAATGTCGATGTTTTGAACGTCTCAAGCCTTTCTTCTTCACGTTCTTCGTGTGATGCAAGAGCTCCTTGATGAAGTTTCGAGTCGACCGATTCTTCCTTGACATTCATTGTACTCTCGTCCAGCTCCAAAGCTTCTCCTTCTTCCTCTCTCATGACGACAGCGTCTTCGTCTGATGGTGCTGAAGTCGGCAGATTTTGCACCAGTCGATCTAAAAGACGCTTCAATTGCGACTCGTTCACAACTCCAGGAGACAAGAAGCGGCCATTGTCTTGCTGCAATTGGCGTGTGATCTCCTGTGTCTCCGACGTTCGTGTGAGCATCGGAAGCTCCACAATATGCAGCTTTCGACTAGGCCCTAGACGTGGTACTTCACTACCGTCACGATACACGTACAAAGAGGTACAACTTTCCCCAGTGGCATCGACAACCCCATGCATATCATCTTGATACTCGAGAGCCAAAGTCGGAATTGGTGCATACTTGAGGCCAAAGCGGGTCGGTACGATCATTTCCAGCGACAAATTCGTGTCGTTTCGTGTCGTCACTTACACGATGAAGATATATTGCACGTAACTTCTTCCATCTGTGCGACTTACTTGCCGACGTTCACGTCAACTATTTTGGAACATCTTATCATACATCACACTGCTACTTACTGTAGCCCTCTGACGTCATGACAACAGTGCAGCCTATCCCTGTTCCTGACCAGAAGTTCCGTAATCCATTCGACCTAACGTGGCACAACACCCTCCCACGCGACGACGACGACGACGATAGTTTGATTGATTCCGACTCTGAAGCTTCTGAATCCTTTTCCTCACACGAATCCAAGTCGTCTTCTTGTCCGTCTTTAAGTGACCAAGAAGACGATTTGGACTCAAGTTCCGTCTTTACCGACTCGGAAGAAGAAAACCAATCCTCAAGCAGCGAAGGTGGACGTCCAGCAGAATCGCTTTCGAATCGCAACTTTGGCACTACTTTTGACCTGTTGTGGGGCTCTGTAACAGACATGACGCTGACGGACAACGTCGCCTTCATCGCGTGGCTCGTGCCCCTTGTTGGCATCTCCACGATGCTCACAACCGAGTTATTGGCCTGTACAAACCATTTCGACTGTTCTAACAACTACCCGACATTGTCGTACGCCGCAACATTCCGACCCGAAGGTTATGCTTTCACGGGGGGTATGTGTGTTACTGCCATCTCCATCTTTGTGTCCATCTCGCTCTTCTTCTGGTACGTGCGTTTGCGCATAAAGCGGCAGCAGAAACAGCTTGAAGACAGCAGTGCCAAGCAATTGGCAGCAAGTTATGGGTGTCTTGTGTTTGGAGTTATCACAGCTATTTCGCTCTCCGGACTGGCTGTCATGGACATGCGTGCCCATCATGACGCACATATCAACTTTACGATTATCTTCTTCATCTCGTCCTGGATCATGATGATTGCTGTGCAGATTGTTAGGAAACACATTTTGCACGAGAATCAATTGAAGAATGCCGATGGCAAAGTGTTCAAAAGTGACAGTCTTCTCGTGCTATTGCGTCGACGTTCCTTCTGGCTCTCACTTCGTCGATGGAGACGATTGGATTGCTTCACGGCCTACTCGCTTGGTCGATTGATGCTCAATATTGGGTTGGCATCCACAGGATTATGTACGTTCCAAGCGCTGTGTCAAACATTCTTCGGTGCAATTCGAGATACTCACGGATTGTGCACGTTTTGCTTGTTAGTTGGTGTCTTTTTCCTATGCGCGAACGGCATATGGCCGAACCCGTTGGGTTTCACTGCTGTTCAAGAAGCCTTCTTCGAAGCTCTTGCAATTGTGTGCCAGCTTCTTTTTATGGGCACACTATCGTGCGAGTCAGCACGTCTAACACGACTTGTTGAGCACAGCGACTACATGGAGTTAGAGAGAAGCGAATAACATCGTCCTCTATCTGCGTTTCGTGCTAGTAGATGAAATGCACTCATCCCTGCGATTCCAATACTGATTTCAGCTCGTATTTGCGGCAGGCACCTAACTCATGGCATTGAGTGGACATGGAGCAAATGCCAATGCTAAACCGAAATGCAGAGCCTCATGCAACAGTTTGCACCAAGTGCCTATAGACAACAAAGCCAGGCAATGACAACATTTAACAGTAAAAGCATTTCAACTCGCTCTCACGTACTCAACATCATTGTAAATATGACGTAAATAGTGGATTCTTCGAAGACTTCATCACTAATCTGCACCTGCAAAACGTGGTTGATCGTCGACTCAATGGGAGATCGTTCAAACACGCAGACGCTTTCTTCCCTACTCCAATCGGAGCAGATCCATTATAGCACCAATCTTGCTTTTGTATTCCAAATGACCGCCGATAATTTCCGACAGATTCACATTCTCAACACCAGAAATGTCAAGAGGTGCGATTCCAGCTGAGTTCAGTGACAAGCCTTCGTAACGATACATGACACCAAGCATCCAATCATTTTCTGAGTACCCGTTGATTAACCTTCCGGAGACTACACGGCGAGCGTTAGTCCAGTCGTCACGAGCCACGGAAACGGGGGATCCAAGCAGCACAGCGTTCTCGACGATTCCGCACGATTCATTGATTAAATCGCTTCTAGCCAGCTCTTTCAAACACGAAAAAATCAGTCTGGCACCCATACCGTACCCAATCAGTGTAACGGGGCGCAATCCCTGCTCGCGTTTGCGCAGTGCATCTGCCAGCAATTTGCCTGAAGCATCTGCTGCGTTCATGGTAATTGTCCAAGCATTATCAATGATGTCGGCCAGTCGAAGAATAGCTCGAGGAATTGCTACTGCAGCAAATAGCGCTGCCAGTGCAGTGTACTTGACAATCTCTGTCGTCGCGTAAGTAGAAATTTTCTCGGCCGCAAACGTCCGCATGGATCGACCAAATCGCCGTAGTCCGGCTTCCTCCCAAATAAGGCAGTACTGGTCGCCTTGCGGAAAGCGGTCTTTCCAACGCCATGCACGCAATGGTTCATGAGCGGTTCCTAGTTCCCACACTGAAGAGCTGACACCATGGTCTGTCCTAGTTGAAGTGCTGCTAGAGATAGCTTTCGAGTCGCTATTCAAACTCGTAAAGTCACTGTAGTGCGCATCTTCGTTTGGTACTATCATTCTTGATAAGTCTGCAATCCCCAGTGGATCATTCTTTGGATCGCCAGCTTCGATGTTGTACGTGCGACGCAAAAGCGCGAAAAACTCGTCCTCCCGACCTTTATAGCGGTCCATGACTTGGTCCACTTGGTGCACTTTATCTGAATTTCTCTGCCTGTAGAACGCCCGCAAGTACTCCCGACTATCTCCCCAAGCTCGTCGGAACCCTCTCATAGGTGGATCATCATCATCCAGCCACCCAGACACACAAATGTAAACGTTCATTCCATCTCCTGCCGATACGAGATCAAAGCTAAAATCATGAACTCCTCTTGTCCTCGTATCTGCCTTCATGCCCACAACTCCAGCTCCAGCCGTTCCAAAGAGCACTGTAGTGGCCGTGACACCTGCTGCTGAACCCACTGCCGCTCCAATCGTTACTCCTGCTCCCCCTAATGCCGTCAAACTAGCTGCAATAGCAGGAGCAGCAAGTCCCCCCGTCACCGCAAGTAGCGCGCCTCCTGTCATCGCTGCCGCGCCAATGGCTGCATTACGTTTCCAGTCCCATATCTTGGGCTTAGCCGTCACTTTATCCAGCGGCATAGCTGTGGCCTCAGCATACAGTGTCTGCCCAATGTTAATCTCCTCCATTGTCACATCTGACCACTTGAGTCGCATAGCTAGAACCAATTTTCGGAACAATGTCCGACATCGGGCATCGTAGCCCACACTTTTCACAGTAAACCACAGCAATCTCTTGATTACTTCAAGACGAAAAACCTCCACTGTAAGCGGCTCGGACATGTCCAATGCATCATCACCATTTGTTCTTGACTGATTGCTTGGCTTTTGTCGATGTTGGAGTTTCCTTGTCCAGCGTCGAAATCCTCCCCCAGCATCTCTCTCAGGCACTACAAGGGCAAGAAAAGGTGATGGATCCAATTCGTCTACTGAAGCGCTGGAAGGATCGTGCGCTTGTTTAGCCAATCCAAGATGTCGAGATGTTAAAATGGGTACATACGCTTCGGATTGGGTACTTGAGAGCCCGACGAAATGTTCAATGAGAAGCTGGAGGTACGTTTTCGACCAAATTAAGTCAGTGGAACCGTCCATAACAGCAGGAAGAAGACAAGCGCAGAGGCCAATAACGCCGCGTTTCTGACTCTCGGAGAGTGAATCCATGACGTATTCAGACGCAATGAAGGGAAGTGAAGCTTTGGGCAAAGACGCCGAGTCGTTGCTGTGGTAGTTTAACAGCTTCTTCATTGATGGCTGATAAAACTAAAACTAATTGTACCAATCTGGATGGGTACTTTTTCGTGTCCACAATTTCTCTATCTACCGTCAAAGATATCGACCGAGCGTTCACGTCTCGGTCTCAGTACTTGGCTGTGCACTCTGCATCGTCGCAGCGGAGCACTCCGTAGCGCTGCTTCTCTTCAAATTGGACCTCAGCTCCGTTGCGTAGTAGCACAATGCCTTTGCGCCTTTTCCGCTTCGGTAGCTTTGTGCCGATTGTGTAGTTGACGGTCCAAGCATCTGATGGCACTGCGAGCAGAGCTTGCTCGTCATGATCTTGTCCAGCACACCATCGTCACGCACATCTGCAACACCCATGACATTCTCTCCACCACACTAGGCGCGTCTCTTTTGATGCCATCGCGCTTACTCCAGTTCCCGTCCGCCACGCACGTCTTATCACTCACTGTCGGAACAATGCGCTTCGCGATCGCATCGACCGTCACACGAGTCATACGCTTCCAGAAGAACTTCCACTTGAGAAACGATCGCTCTGCACTGTAGTTCAGTAGAACGTCACACTGCTCCAGAAGTACTGCAGTCTCTCCAGGTACTTCGTGCAGCTCGCGATCTTGAACGACGGCATCCCTGCAAGAATCTCTCCGTACTCAGGGTGCCATTTCTTCAATATCTCGTTCCAAGCAGTAAATCGCTTGAAACCAGCCGTGTGACGGTACTTCTTCGATGACGTCACTTGCACGATATCACGCTCGTTGCGACGCTTAGATTGTAGGGATCGGCGGATCCAGACCGGGCATTCCTTCTTTTTCTTTCTCTTCCTCTTTTTTGGCCTGCTTTCATAGCACCAATCTTGATGCGGATGCAAGTCCTCTCTCACAGCAGTACACAGCGACCGCTTTGCAGATGTCAGGTCCGATGAAACGTCTGGCACGTATCCAGGAAGCACCAATGGATACTTAGAAGACTTCTTGTCGGTCTACTTCTCGCCCTCCTTCTGCGAACAATACAGCAAAGCCGACGAACTGTATCTGTCACTCCTCACTTGATTGGCAAAGAAGCGACTAGCGAACTGGTTCTTCTCTTTCACTGTCATATCCACGAACTCGCTCACCTAAACATCACTCCATCGCTTTCCTTGGCATCACTCCCTCGACGCATGGTCTCAAATTGAGAGGTATCCCAGGCGTGGCGCATCACAGTCCATTTATTCTCCATAAACAACTTCAGCTACAGCGATACGCCAGCGATGTTCCACTCGAAGCCCTCAACTTGCTTCTTGATGTGCGCGTAGAAACCATACAATGTAGTTGCATTGAGCTAGTTGTGCGCACTCGTGTACGTCGTGGACACTAGACACAGCGAGACTGCCCGGACTCCTTTCTTGTTAGGCATCTCCGCCATCCTCTTCTCAACCGCACTATGGAACTTCCACAGAAATCGAACGTGGAATGTCAGACCATTTCTTGAATGCGGTCTGGCATCGGAATCCATTGCGCGCTCCAATCGGTGTCATCTGGCGTTAGAATGTCGCGTGTCTGCAGCGCTTCTGCCACATCCATCTCGTCAGCACTCTTGCACGCACGCATGATCGCATTCACAAGTTTTCCTTTCTCCTTCTCTTCTTTCTTGATGAGATTGCTACCAAGTCCTCCAAATGTGATCCGTACGTAGAGTCGGAGGCGTTCCTCGAAGTGTTCGCGAATCATCACGTCGGCGTTGACCACCATCCACTCTCACGAAGTTCTTGTTTGAGGATAAAGTATACAATGAGATTCGAGACTTCCACGAGTCCGTGTCGTCCTCTCTGTGACTGATACACACGAATGATTTCCCACCAAACGGGATTCTTCTTTGCAATAAGACGCGTCTGAG
>NQFO01004259.1:0-10556 GCA_003991265.1 Pseudoperonospora humuli | reverse complement strand
GTTCCGCCAGGATTGGCGCTCCCGACAGCTTTGTCAGCTGTTCAGCTTTTCCTTGAATCTCGTCCCAAGATGTCCAGTACAGGTACAGCAAAATTATCAGTGCAACGAGGATGTTCGCTGCGTCCATCTCTTCTGAACATATCCCTAGCCCAGATTGAGGTTACAATGATGCACCCCTAATAAGGCCACGAGAGTTCCTCCACATACCATCGAAGACATTTGCTTCACATCTCAAGCTGGAAGATGAGTTCGTCCGCGTCCTCTTCGTCATCAGTCTCTTGTTGCGCCCATGTACAAAACAGCGACGATGACGCTGTGGACGTATTGGACAGATCCAGTGCGTCGTCGAGCGGAAAACCGCAAGATAGTTTTTGCCCTGGGCTATAGTAAGCGTTCGCTCGACTGGCTTGATAATATCTTCCTTCGTTGTCACTGTCGTCGTCGTCCTCCTCGTCCTCGTCGTCCTCGTCGTCGCTTTCTTCACGTGAAGCCTCAGTCACGAGCTCATCAAGGCCACGACGAATAGACGAGAGGAAGTCCAAGGACTCATCCTGGTGACTTTGCCCCATCTTGCAGGCTGCCAAATTGAGCGCTATGGTGTCCTCTTTGTCACAGTCAGGACGGAAACGCAGCGCTACATCGATGTCTGTACAGCTGCCCACGACGGTGATAAGGTCTGCGTACTTCCGCATAAAGATGGAGGCCTGCAGATTCTGGGCCTGACGGAGGAAGGCACCGGCAGGCTGAAGCTGGACTACGTCGCACATTCGTTGATTCTTCGGGTCTTGCCTTGCGTTGTAGTCGGTGATTCGGAAAATGAATACACAACTGCAAGTTTGCTCCGTCTATTGAGCAGAAACCGTTGGCGGGATAAGGCTGTGCGTTATCGTACCTCACTCCCGATGCGCTTAATCTTTTCATATTTTCTTCCATATTTTTCCCGAAATCAACAAGTCGTTTGACAAAGAACCGGCATAACAGTAAAAACGGTACATTGTAGGGTCTTTTGCACGGCTGCAACCTATGATACACACGGCACAAAAATGTTTGCATAAGCACGACGGAGTGCACGTTATCTCGTCAAGCAAACTCTTTGAACTTGCTTTTAAGACTGGTAATTCCTGAACGATGAAGCAAAGGTCTCTTATCAAAGATTGGAGCGAAAGGAAGGACAACTTGTACTCCTTGATGCGACATTGAAATAGTGAGCGATGATCTTTAGCGAGGTTCATTCTTTACACCTACGATGGTTCGCCTGTAGATACAACAAAGGCTGTCGCCACTGCGGGAAACATGGCGTGACTGCCAACAACTTCGTCAACCATTTCAAGCAGATCCTTCTGCATGCATCAAAGTGTTGAAGTTTGTTGAGTTGTGATTTAGAAATGTCGAGAAAAAGTGGCAGTTTGAACTCTATGTTGCGGTATTCAACGATTGAGCTTGGCCTTACGATGAGCCGACTGCATCTTCTACGTCGACAAGGCAGTCTTTGTTTTGCCTCTAGCTGACGCGTCACCACTGCGGGAACACACGACATACTTGCCAGTACCTTTTGCAGAAGTCCCGTCTGCACCGCATCGAGTTAAATTGAAGCTATATCAAAAACTTGTCTAGCGAGTACATCAGCAAATCCCCCATCTGCACGTGTTTGCTAAGTCGGTGCAATTTTGAACGTATTCTTCGGACCAGGACCGGAAGCGGGTTAGGTCATTGATGTTTAGCCTTAGCTCACAAGCTGGATGCAGTGTAGAAACATTCATGAAGCAATAGGGGCTTAATATTCTATCACGCCAAAGGTGTCAGTTCGACACGTTCCTATTCAGCATCATGTGCGCACTGTGATTCAACCTTTAGGCTAAAGATGCGCTATGATTAAAGCTGATTCGTATTCTTTTACCCAGCATACTTATTGCGATGTTAGTTGGTGGTGTATTCTGCAATGGACACGATAGAGTGAGTGCGTATGCAGCACTGCTAGAGAAAGCTATTGCGCGCACCACAAAGCTCTAGGCTTTAGAATAAAAGTGGTAATTTTTATGGTCAATAAAAGTGTGAAAGAAATCGCCTAGAATGCATTACTTCAAGTTGAGTCCTTCCTGCTAGTTCAGCTGCTCCTATCGTTAAATCAGCTTTATTGAAGTACACACACAGACCAGGCAGTGTGACCAGAGCTTTGCCGTACCGAGAGATATGCGTAGTTCCATGACATTCTTATCAGCTTTGAAGAGCAAATTTGAAAGGAGTAAATTCCTGCAGAGTATTAACTGTCAGCATTCCATCGGAAACTCTGACCCAAAGCTTTCTGCATATCGACTCTTTGAGACCTGACAGGTCCTTTCCAACTATACCGCTTGCATTACGCCACAGAGTAGATAAACAAATACATGATACGACCGCTCAGAGACGCTAAAGGTGAGCAAAAGAAATGATAGTGATGAGATTAACAGCAATGTCTACTGTGATCTTTGTGGACTACCTGGGAGACATTGCAAGCACTGTCGTTTTGAACATTCCTCAGACGCATTCTATGTGCAAAAGAATCTCGAGTTATGGGAAACAATCGAAGCATAGCACTCGCAGAGGGCACAAAGGTTTCGGATCCCGCCGAATACGTTCACCACCAACATGAGCTTCACGAGCAAAAAGTGGTCAACGCTAGCGTGATGATTCGTAAGCACTTTTGTAAGCGCAATCGATTTTATGTACAAATATGTTTGAGATAGCGAACGAAAGCAAAGAAGGAGGAAAGAAACCTTGTGAAGGCAATCAGGCATGCATACATGTTCTAGTACCAACGCGGATATGACAGAAGTACTGCGGATGCGAGACGTTTTTGCGCGAGATAGTGAAGAGTCGAGCGAACAGTGGATTCCGAGGGCAAACCATACAAGAAGAGCAAAATGAGAAGACACTCTCACTCTTTCTCGCGTATACAGCTTACACGAAAGTGTACGTCAAGATCAACGGATCTACGCTAACTCGTACATATCAAGAGCATAGGGCTACATGAAGGATCTTTTGGATGTATCAGTATCGACAAGGTCGCTCCATAAGAATCGATAGGAGGCAATGCACCACGCCTTCGATATATCGCAGTCTTTTGCTCTTCGATTTTGAGTATATTGTCTGCCGCCTTCGCTGCTTTTTACTGTGGTCTCGTCAATACGTGAATTCGTGAAGATACCAGCTGCAGTGAAGTGCTATCTGCTCCGACCGTCTCACTTAAACTTAGGCATGTTGAACGTGTTGACACTGCTGTGGACTGATCCCTACTACGAATTCGCGTTTGGACGCTACAAAAAGAGAGAACTAGCTAAGGTGCTCGTACGCCTCGCTATTGACGAGTCTGGTAAGAATGAGTTGTTTGGCTGAAGTCGATATGAGAAAATCTCGAGCTGAAAGTGAAAGGCCATGCTCATACTATGCGCAGATTGATGTGAGGCATACGGCTTCAAGACACACTCGAATAATTATTCGTATGTGACTTTCTGCTGCAGATGCTACACCGAAACCAAGAACACGATTGGACTGCGACTTTTGACGTCACTTTTTGTCTATAGCAGTCGGAAGCGCTATCTCCAAACGAAACAATTTGTATGGCAAAGGCGAGCAGAGAGAACCACGATTGTCACGACGACGACGTGAGAGAAGCACCTGCCCTACAGAGGTAGGATGGATTAAGTGACCTAGTCAAAGCTTGATGTTGTTTGAAGTCTCAAAGCAATGCACGATCATCCACAGGTATTGTCATACACCTGTAACAAAGCCATGAACAGCTCAGGCTCTGTGTTAAGTGTCAGGGTTTATCACACAACCAAGTCATCGCTGTTTACTGCTGTATCCTTTGCTTGTTCAGAGAAGCTGATCAAGACTGACTCTAACACTGGTCCATAACAATTGCAGTAGCCTTAGCTGATGATAACCATGGCTTTATCTCAAGCGTGTCAGATACTCCTATCATGCGTGGTCATGAGCGTAGCAACGTGTTTGACCTGTATGGCTACGGGAATCGATAGCAGAGCGTCGAATCAAGCATTTGTCTTGTGAGGTCTACAAAGTTGAGTAGAATCTTTCACGTGGATAGAGACGCGGTATCAGCATATACAGCCCAGGGTGAAGTCTACCACTCGTAGCCCACACTGGATGCCGCGCGCTTCCAAACATAATTGCGAACGGCACATACGTCAGCGCCATCCTGTTTGGATAGACTTGTCTACCATGCAGCTTCTGTAGGTCAGGTACTTGGTATACCTTCCACATACTTCCACGCGCACGATCCTTCCAAAGGACCAGCTGGTTTCAGAGAGGTTAACAAAGCATACTCGATTCACATTTTGAGTCCACCACGTTTAGAATTTTCTTACTTTTACAACCGTTCATGGGCTCTGTTCGAGCACGCATGCCATCACGATCCACCGCATGCATAGAAGAGTGGGTTATATAGCCAGTGGTCGGTCCTTCGACTAACCATATGGGACTACCTTTGGCGCAATCCGAGGCTGGACTTCACGCGGCATCCAACATGTTCTATAGTCTACTATGACGTGGTAATGGACACTTGTGGCTGCCCCACCACTCAAAAGATATAGCGGCAGAGACGATTGATTATGCGTACTGGAAAATCCAGATTGTATACGCTTGCTCCACAATTTGAAAAGTTGGGCTTGACGTGTGAAGTCCAGTGAAAAATCCATTCGGCTGGACCACAGCATTGCTGGAAAACAGCTTGTTATGAAGCAAGCGCCTTTGTCGTGTCGTCACGCTTGCCGTGGGTCTTCCTGTCCACGTTTGCCAGTCAAATCGTTTTGTTTCGCGACAACGCTTTTGACTGCTGTTGACATAACGTAGCGTCGTGGGTCACGACTCTAAAAGTGCGCACGTGCTCTTGCACGTTGTCATCTGGACTACATAGAGGCACTTGAGAGGCACCAACGTTTCGCTTCGAATGTCAACAGTAAAGCTGTTTTCTTCTCCACTCGCTTTTATTTTCTTCGTCCACAGGTACACGAGTGCATTGCCTTCATCTGGCAAAGCTATCGCCGTGTGCATACATCACACGACTATCGTAAGTCGTGCGACATACGTAGTCGCATCGAAAAACTTTACGTCCATACTAGCGCAGTCCCTGTTACCAGCTGGAAGCTTACATCCACTCAGAAACCATCTGAGCTTAAGGTCGGTTCGTGCGCCATACAAAGCGGGCGTAACTTAATGGAGCTTGTGGATCGGATCCGCTGTTTCTGCCTTTCCAGTCGCGACTGCCTGCTGTCAAAGCTTGACGAGAGGGAGAGAGCCATTGCGCCGCTAGCAGCCGCACCTTCTGGTCTGAAATGTCTTCATCCGCTCTAATAACGTGTGCATCCCACTACCTCATTATTCGTTTGGTCGCCTAGCTGACACTTCAAAAACACCTTCAAAGCAAACTAGCTGCCATGTCCACATTCCGCTTGCCCCACCTATCGACGACTGAGTTGTTCCAGGTGAATCCTCGCCAGTATCAGTGTAGGGGCTTCGGTGAGATGCCACACACTCCCAACTATTCGACTTCGACCATTCCTTCGGCACAGGAACGCATGGCGTTGCCTCCGCTTAGTGTCCTGCATTCGCGTGTGTATGCGTCTTCGGGCTTCACACAAAAGGCGGTGGTCTCTCCAGCCGCAACGCTTCCACGCCAACCGGATCATTCACCGTCAAAGAAGCGCGTACGTGCGCTACCCAACGCTTCCAAGTTTATCACATTGAACATGCTGCGTCCGCACTTCGAGAGGCCGTTGGCAGAAGTGGCTAATATCTTCGGGATCTGTATGACACTGATGAAAAAAATTTGTCGTAAAAATGGCGTGCCACGCTGGCCGCACCGTCAAATCCGTGGTCTCCGCAAGAGCATCTGGTCCATCGAGAAAGCTCTGCGCTGCTGCAGCTCAGAGGCTCAGCGCAAATCGTACAACGACCACCTTCAGAAGCAACGAGCGAAGATGCTGACAATCCTCAGGGGTCCCGCTAGCCCAAGCAGCAAAGCTGCTTTCGAGCTTGTGCTATCCGAGCCATTCTCGCCATTGGGAGAACTTGCCACCCCCAATGCAGTCGTAAAGGCCCGAGCTACACCCACTGCATTGACAAGCAGCTCTACCATCCCAGCGTTTCAACTGCGAACGGTGTCCTTGCAAACGGCGAATAACTTGTACCAAAGGCAGCAGCCCCAAATCTCCCATGGGTCACCCAAGCTGCCGTCAATCGCCTCGCTTCTGATAAAGAACGAGAAGCGGCCCGCAAACTTCGACTCTCAGGTTTATGTCTCGATGTGAGTCCAAGGGTGCGGCTTGTTCGCGATGAAGAGTGTGCCTGTTCAGTTGAGTGTAGTGAGTGCTTGTAGCAAGCATTGTGACTTTAATACCCAAGGGTGTGTTGCTCCGTATCCAGGACTGACTGACCCTAGGCGAATGCAATATATATATCCACCGTTGTTTATACGTTTGACTTTTGCTCCTTTTGAAAGCCTTCATTCGTCCCTGGCTCAATTGCCTCCATTTGAGCAGCCTCAGCAAGCTGATGGTCGCGTTTGCGTCGCGGCCTTAGTACCTTGTGCTGTATTGGACCTGGTCACAGCGACATACTTCGCAAAGCTGTGCTTGAGATTCAAGCACTACACCCTCATTCTTCGACAGCTTCGTGTCGTGTGCAAGACATCGAACAAGCAAAAGCGCCTAATGACACTGTGAGGAGAGCTTATTTGTCCTGAACTTATCTAATGAGCCGCCACGCACGCAGCATAGCTCGCTCAGACTACCGTGCGTCGTAAAAGCCTGACTTTCTATTTACTGTTCTACATTTTTTTGTGTTAGCTCATCACGTCAGTTCAAGTGAGTTTGCGAACCGGTACAGCTTCACCAAGATGATATTAGCTTCTCCTACGTGCTCTTCTACGCGAAAGGCTCGCTCCAATTCGTTGCATGCTACGTGGCCGTAGCGAGATTGCGGAGCTTGTCCGACGCTGAAAATGGCCACGTTTCAAAAGCTCTCGTTTGTCTTTGCAGGAAACCGCCAAGGTCGTAGAGGCGAAAGGCGCGCACTTTTTCAAGGGGTCAGAGCGAAACTGCAACTCCCCGCATGGAATCATGCCGACATCATGGACAGAGCTGAGTCACTCCTTTCCATGAGTTCCTCATGTTGGTAAATATGTTCTCAGCTGTTCACCAGACTGAACTCTTGGCGACGTGCTGCGGCTTTTTCACCAGATGGAGGCAAGCGAGTGAAGCCACTATAATGAAGCAACAGCTTGCGCGTGCACAATATGTAAGTCCACCATCATGTCAGCACCTCTAACAGTTGCTTGTACACTCTCAAGCTTTGACTTTCCACCGCCTCTTCTTAGCTCGTCCTTTACCTTGAGCTGCTTAAGCCAATCCCAGCACGGCTTCCACCAACATCTTTTCGCCAGGTGCTTCTCACCAGATGGCTCAAACCAGTTGCGCCACTTTTCACTCTCTTATTGGAGTGCAGAGCAGTGCAGCGCAGTGCGTTGCGGTCCGGTGCAGTGCAGTGCAGCGCTGCTCTCACACTTCTCGACACGCCTCAGAAGCGATCATCGACGGAGCTACAGTCAGCAAGCAAGGCTACATCTTCTCTCCCGCATATTGAGGGTGGACTTCCTTGCAACTGCACCTGCAAACGAATAAATCAGGTGCAAGTTTTTGATTCCGTTTTTCTCATGTCCTTCCCATGTTAACACCAAGAAATCCATTTATGTAGCTCGACTTTTTTCATCAGCGGGCAACTTCAACGGGAAACTGCTGCGGTCCATCCTTATTTCTCTCAAGTCTATCCCCCAATGGAGGAGGTGGCATTTTTAGAATCGCTGTTTGCGTCCGAGATGCAATCAGCCGTCACTTCTTCGAGTCTTCTTCCAACGCCGTTGCCTTCTTGTGGAAGAGTCAAAGCGCTCGTGGCTGAGCACACGCCTCCAAACAGCAGCAACAGCAGTAGCCTCGTGCCCCCTCCACCCAACTCTCTGCTGGGCGGTGGCATCACGCTCTCGCAACTCCAGGCGCCGTTTCATCCGTCAACGTCCGAGGACGCGCCTTTATTCGTGCGCCTCAATGAAGATGACATGTTTAACCAGATGCTGAATGACCAGGATTTCCCGGATTTTCCTCACGGTAATTGCAATAGCAACAGCCTCAAAAAAGAGCACGAGAGTGTTGTCAAGCCCCCAACAAGCACCAACTCGTTGCTGTTGGAGCCTTTAGATCTGCCGAAAAGCAACGAGGACCAAAGTGTCAAAGACACATTTTGTAATGATTCATCGACCTTTCAGCAGTCATTACGAGGCATGCGATGCGGGAGTTTGTCAGCGACTCTTAATAATGTCAATGGCTTCACTTCGGAAGGCAATATGATGCCTGTCTTTCCTCTTGGACCAAATGCTCCAGTGTATTATGGCGTCGGAGGCTTTTCTAATTTTCCGTCGACTCCCCTCTCGTGGATGCAAGAAGAACAAGTGGGTGTTTCGACGCCTGGTAATGCCAACTTTCCAAGAGCTCACTCGATGAAGCACATGTTGACGATGGCTGGAGGGGGCATGATGCACCAACAAACAAGTCCTGGATCTGTGGAAATGTTCAACTCTGTCGCTATGAGCTCTCACCATTTGTCAACTCCTGAACTTTGGACTTCAGCGTCAAGAACGTCTTCACCAGTGCCTTTTTCGACTGAGGAACGAACAATGATGAAGCAGTCTTTAGATGCCATCAAAACTTCGGTGGAATGTCCCTCGTTCTCGTCGGCAATCTCGCCGCCTGCTTCCTTGACGGACAAAGCGCTAAAAGAACTCATCGTGTCGGCTGACTTCGGGACGCTGCCAATGGCGTCTCGACCGAAGCGACCACGGATGTTCGAAAACGAACGCGACACGGACTACACTAAGACTAAAGTACCTCGAATGGCATCACCATCGCCCGTTAGTCAGCTGGTTTGCACAAGCAAAGCTACATGCAGAACTACCAAGGGAAAGAAGTGTGTCGAGGCTGGTTGCACACGACGTGCTCAGTCTAACAGTCGCTGCAAAGCTCACGGAGGTGGTGCTAGGTGTCAATATGCAGGACCTGGTGGCTGCACCCGGAGCTCACAAGGTGGTGGCTTTTGTCGAGCCCATGGAGGTGGCAAACGCTGCGAGTTCCCGGGCTGTACACGTGGACAGCAGCGCAAAGGCCGCTGTTATGTTCATGGCGGAATTCGCAAGTGTCAATACAGCACATGCGAGAAGAAGGATCGTGGCAACGGCTTTTGCATCTCACACGGCGGCGGCAAACGCTGTG
Source organism: Pseudoperonospora humuli (assembly GCA_003991265.1). Taxonomy (NCBI): domain Eukaryota; phylum Oomycota; class Peronosporomycetes; order Peronosporales; family Peronosporaceae; genus Pseudoperonospora; species Pseudoperonospora humuli. Next base: position 1,242 of record NQFO01004259.1, on the reverse strand, counting down.
AACATCCGAACTGCTCTCGATCCATTCGCCGCGGTCTTCTGTGTCAGATTCATGAATCGCAGAATACATTGGAGAAGTAGCATTGCTGTAAGTCATGACGCAAGATGTACATTTACCATAAGTAAGTTGAATAGATACCAATCTAGAACGAGTGACGACACGTTGCACTGAAAAGAATACATTGCTGTTGTTGTAAACAGTGCGAAGCGCAGTGCACTATGCAACGCTTCGTGTCGATCCTTCTTTACATTTTTGATGGACAGAGGCTCGTCTTCGTCAGAAGCCAAATGTCGAAGCATCACCAAATCTATCAGAAATTCTAGCGCAAAACGCAACGCCATTTTCGGGCATTTGTAATTCGACAAGTGCGTGTGCAACGCCTTCGAAAGTGCCATTTTGCTGAACAATTATGATCGTGATTCGGATGTGGGATGGGTCTTCGGGAATGGAGAAGCCTGGATCGTCAACTCTCAATGTGACGATGCTCATTATGAGTAAAGGTAGATGGGGGCCTTTGCATCAAGACTGTCGAAAGACTTGGCGTTACTTGCACACATGCCTTTTGTCTCTAGTATCGTTTCTGGAGTTTAGACGACTTGCATTCAGCCTTCACGCGACGCAGACCGAGCAGACAGCAGAAACCTCTAGCGCTTTCATGCCAACAGCCTGCTACATCGCTTCACGAGTGTGGAGCCTGTCGCGCGGACTTCTTCTTTCAGAATCACCACTCCGCGAGGCAGCTCTATGGACGGATCCACACACTGCATTGCAGCAAACACACGGGAGAGTTTCACCCAATGCGGCGGGTATTTAAACCTGGCCACATCCATGAGCAGCACCATATCTTTCTCGGCATTGTATCCTCCGACGGGCGAGAAGTGTCCGTTGCCAGTCTGACCCAGCATTTGGCGACTGTAGTTCAGCACTACAATCTCGGAGCTCGCGGCGCAGCTGCGCTTGACAATGTCCCTGAATTGCTCAAGCGAAAAGTCACTCGTCGCTCGATAAGCCTCGCTCAAGACGCCGTTGCAGCGTGCCAGATAGATGAACTCCGACATGCTGATGCCGTTTTCCTTGACCACGCTGAGCGATGTGCAGCAATCAAATAGCTCTTCACTATACCACCTCCACGGCCCCTTCCACAAGCGACCAGGGTCAATCTGCAGAGCATTCAAGCACATGGCCAGAGTAGCTAGACCGCAAAATGCTGGCTCTGCTTGGGTAATGAATTGCTCCGCCAAT
>NQFO01004258.1:0-11694 GCA_003991265.1 Pseudoperonospora humuli | reverse complement strand
CTGGCGCTACTTAAGAGCAAGCTTTGCGTTGAGGGATGCATGGAGGCTTTCAATACGTTGAAGTGGGCGGTAGCATAGACGAGAAAAATCGAGTAGGATATGCATGGGACGATGATAACCATAACGTCACTAATCAACACCAATGCTTCTTCATATTCATACATAGCTGGAACATCTTCTTCAAGTCCACGTCTAGACCACAGGCGACTTATCTTATCACTGTTTTCACGCCATGGAACGGTGGCGCTCGAGCACTTTGCGATACCTGAGAGCCTTCTTGGCTAGCACCACATTACAATGTGAGCTCGACGAGCCTGTAGCCAGAGCCACGAGGTTGTTGAGCTTGCTCCAGTACTTTTGACATTTGGTGTCTTGAAACACGATGCCTTGAGCCGTGCAGATGAAGCTCTCAGATTTAGAGCGCTGCTCCAGTACAGCCAAACTCTCTTCTTCAGGCGAGACCGGATGCTGGTCGTCCACAAGTCCGTTGGATGGTAGTACAAGAGGTGGTTCTTCCTGCGCCTCCAAAGTTGAGGAGCTGAGGCTACTGCCTTCCGACAATGAGCGGCGGCGCGACTGAGACGACATGATTGTATGGTAGTGTCGGGCAAATCTCTGAGTGAAGTGATGTGAGTCACATCCGTCTTGGCAGTGTAGGACCGACGCGTGCCTATGCAGCTGAGTTGAAGAAGAAAGGCGGAAATTTCTGAAGACTCATTCACCGCGCGAATTTTGTAAGACTCACGGCTACTATTGCTGGCGATCTCAGTGCAATGGATCGGCTCCTTGTGTTGAGACAGAACGTCGTAGTCCAGCTCGTTGCTGTATTGTGTCAAATGTGCTGTGGCAACAAAACCGCAACAAGACTCGACTTGAAGCCTGGCTGCAAAGTTCATAGCACGTGTACCGCTTCTCTTCATTTAAACGCAATCTTCAAGACTGCTGCCAATGTGCAATCAGGGCTTGAGAGAGTGGTCTCATGGGTGGATACCATGACGGTGACCGGAACACTTGTCGGATTCGCGCAATTTTCTCAGCGTACCCAACTTCATCTCACTTCAACGGCCAGAAAGATTTTCGAGAGCTAGAAAAATTAGCCTGTATAACGTCTTAGAATTATTTTAATTTGGGACGTCAACGACTAAAACTCACCTTTTTGCGGTCTCATATCCAAACACCGAGCAGCCTAAGATTCGATGCGTTAGATGGCAAATTTCCGCTCCTCTTGATTCGATGTTCGAGGCCGGGGGTCGGACGAATGCGGACCGAGACGTTAAACGTCCGAACATGAGCTCGGACCGGACATGTTGACGACGTTTACTGAGGGCGCTGGACATGATAAAGTCATCGTCCGTCGGCTTGAACCCGTCTTGTGTTCAGAAATGTGTGGAATTTCGCCTTCACTTCAGGCCTCCATGCGTCCCTAGCCCCAGACTTCGCTCTTGACCAGCTCCAACGTGTTGGTGTCGGCGCTCATGTCGCTGGTCCTAGTACTCGCGTTGCACTTGACGTAGTCGTAACAGGCCACTTTCGCTGCATTCTTTCTGGTGGATTTACACCTCCACTTGGTTGTGTACCAGCGCGATATCTTTGCGCGTTTCTGATCGGGACTTCATTAAAATCCGTGATGAGTGTTCGATGACTTTTTTGGCCAGCTGGGCTACACGTCGCTTCGTGACATTCCTGTAGAGTCGAGAGTGGTCGTACTCTTCATTTGGTACAGTCGTCTCTACTGCATTTTGATCGCTCCAACACACGACAATACGTTCATCATTTCGTGGAAAATGTTGCAGTCGACTAGCAGCGGCATCGCGTGACAATTGTCCGCAATACAAGGAGAAAGGCCCGACATGTCGCTGCAAGGGATCGGCCTGGACAAATCATCAGCTTTTGAATAGTTTGTCCTTCGTGAGGGAGTCTTGTCTTGTGTTGTCACTGAAAAAGTGAACAAGTTCGTCTTCTCTATGGCCAGCATCAAGGCCGAGATAACTTCAGTAGATCGTTCCTCATCGCATCTGTACGTATTGACACTTGAGCCTGTCGTCCGGCGAAGCTCGTTGACATTTTAGCAATCGCACTTGTCGCATGCAAATCGTCCCTTCTTCATAGTCAAGACTGTTCACGTGCAGTGAAAAAGTTCGACCAAGTAGCGCGTTTGATCAGCTTGCAATCCTCTATTTGCGTCATAAGATGGAAGCAAGCGCAGCAAGATCGACGTGTATCGAGACAAGTGGAAGATCGTCGAAGAGACTCAAGACTCCGATGACAACATCCTTCCGCTGTTCAGAACGATGACGGAAACAGACGAGTCGGACATTGGAAAAAGAACCAAGAAGAGGAAGTTCACTGGAGCTGACAGAGATGGAGATTCAAGCACAAACGAAAGCAACCAAAGGCAAACGCAAGCGCTGGAAGCAATCGAAGAAGGCGATGCCAAAGGACCAAAGTGCTCAGTTTAGGCCATAGAGAGAGAAGTCTTTTGGTATAATCTAGGAGAATATTCGGATCGTGTCGGGTGCAAAGGAGAGAGGAATTGCAGAACGAGAAAGGAGTCCAGGTGCCCAGGCTGCTTTTTTGTATCCACGAGGTACACGAGAGTGTACGTCAGGAACAACGGATCTGCGTTATCTGGCTTTTGCTCGCGCATCAAGGAGGCTACAGACAGGATCTCCTGGCGGCGTCACTATCACTATCGACGAAGTCGTTCCAGGAGACCGATGGAAGGTAATACGCAACGTCTTTGAGTCTCTTGGCTCGAAACTGGGCGTCTGGAGCGCGCTGTTTTTGAGAGCGAGATTTTGGAGCTGTCGGTTGGAGACAAGTATGAGCGTCTCTTTGCGGACCAAGTTACAGGCACTGGATACGGCGCATCAGTTTTGCTATATCGACCAAAGACGGAAGACAAGAAGAAAACGAGCAAGAAGTCTGCTGAGAGTCCTGCTCAAATGTCGTCATTGAGCTAAGTTCTGGGCTGCGGGTATTGTATACTGCTGTGAGAGAAGTTGTTTGTCCACAGCAATAGCGGCGCGGCACCGTTGACAGCAATACGATCTCAGCGGAAAAAGAGGAGTATAGGTCGCGCTGGATACGCAGACCAAAGCCTCCGAGGCGTCGTAGCAACTGCGATGTCGTATAAGCGACTAGGCGAGAGTACCGTCATTGCTGACTTCAACCCATTTTGGGTGTGAAACAAGAGCCAGAGTATACGGCATTCAGAGTACACGGCATTCAGAATCATTGCAGCGACGTCGTCGTTCAAGACCGTGAGCAACGAGACGCATCTGAAACGGCTGCAGTACGTATAAAGAAATGCGGGGTTCCTGCTGCAGCTCTATGCAGATCGGCCGTTCCTCAAGTGGAAGTACTTTTAGAAGCGCATGGCAAGTAAGAAGGAAACATGTGTGGCGTACGAAGACTAGAGTAAACGCGAAGGCAGCCAGAATCATGCATCAAGCTCGGCCAAGGAGGTGAAGCAGGCATTGCAAAAGCGCGCGAGTCGTCTACTCACACAAGTTCAGGACAAACAACTCTGCTCGCAGTGTTATCAGACGCTTTCACTTGCTACCTATCTTGATCTTGTGAACACGACATAAGGCTGCTCAAGAAAGAGAACGCGCAAGGTTGTGGAGGTGCTACGCAGCTATTCCATCGAGTGCTCTGCTGTGAAGTGCGTCTTGCGTAAGATGCTATCGCAGCCATGAGCTAGGCGTAGCTTTTATCTCTGAAATGATGTGGACTCACGAGAAAGTGTCCATCCACGTCAGGCCTGGATTTATAGATCAACGTGAGATTCACTAGTAACCCCTTTCGTATCTTAAAGTGTTCGACAAAAGACTAACGTTCGACGCCCCCTCTCTGAATCCACCTCACCTTGATGCATCTGTGAAGACCGCAACTACAATGCAGCTAGCTCGAGTTCTTCTTCACTTAGCTTAGCACTGACATCCCACTCTGCTCAGATTCAGTGACTCATTACTGGTATTCTCGATGAATGAGTACCAGTGTTGCCGTCAAGGAAAACTCATGATTGCTATCCGGGAAGGAAAGGAAAATATTTTTTGAAGGGAATGCGACATCTACAATACTTCAAGAAATCCTGGTACAACAGATCCTGCTAAACAGTATCGCGTAGATTCGGGTCAGTTGCGGCACTTATACGGAGATGGGACTCCCGTCATTACGTGAAATCCGGAAACACTATCTTGGAGATTTTGCTGTGGCAAGCGCGGTTGCTGACAAGAACCGTGATCACTAAATCAGTGTGTTCTGTGATGCAAATCAGGTCTTTGCTGGACCTTACGCTTTGCTCGCTTTTAACCACAAGCGGATAGGCCGTGTGGATGCTGCAGGAAGTAATCAGATACAAGTTCCCGCGAAAATCACAAAAATGTGAATGACGCGTGTGAGTAATTATCTTGTCAGATGAGAACTCGGCTGGCACTCAGGAACGAAAATAGTTGCACTGGATAGAATTATGTGCTATTCATTGCTTTCGACACCGTGTCTTTAGGACTCAATGGAACATTACTCGAGCTCGGGCATGTCGAGCAGGAGGTAGCACTACAGAGAAGGCGGTAGCATAGACAAGGTGGGCTCAAGAACGTGTCACCTCTAAAGAACCGCTTAAATTTCAGCAGCAGCTGGAAAACGAGTGGAATATATGATCGCAAACGCACCACGACTTTCTGAACAATCTCCTATCTCTTAACTTAATATCTGTGCATGGTGTGCTCTCCGTCGTCGAGTTTGTCTCCTTTTTATTTCGCAAGCTTGCCGTTGTGCAAGTTGCAAAAGGTGCTTCGTCGGATCGTATTAAAGCACATATGTGCTTGGCATTTGCGGCCTCCGCCGTGTGAAAAGCACTTGCCATTGCCTCGGTCTTTCTTATCGCAGCCTTCCACACTGCAGGACCTGACACCGCCGTGTAGGTAGCAAAAGCCGTTGCGTTGAGTTCCCTTTTCACATCCTTCGTACATACAGCGCTTGCCCCCACCATGCGCACGGCAAAAGCCGCCGCCTTGCGACGACTTGCTACAGCCAGCAAAGCTACAACGAGCGCCACCTCCATGACCTTTGCACAATCCATTGGACTGCGCACGCTTGTCACAGCCTTCTATTCGACAAGGCTTGCCCTTGATCCATCGACCGTCTTTGTTGAGGAAAGTTCCGGGCTTTCGGAGACATGGGCCGGCTATTGAGACGCCGATCGGACGTTGCTGCATTAATGCAGTGAATGATCGAGGCTGCGGAAACTGAAGGCGCTGGACACGTCTGGACATCGAGAAGCCCGGACTGAAGGCTGGAATCGAGACGTTGTGGTTGGCGTTCAGATTCGTATTCTGCTCCGTGTTGAGACTGCACATGATGGCGTCGATGAGGTCTTGGTCCCCAAAGACTAAGCTCAGGGACGTGCCGGCTTGAGATCGAGGCGTCGGGACTAAACTTGGACGCGTTCGGAGCTCAAAAGGCTCGAGTTCTTGTTTGAATATGGGCTCAGGTTTGACTACATTGGGATTGGCAATGGTGTTGGGCACGTCGGAAGACATGGAGGATGCTGTGGACGACGAAGAAGACGAACGGTTGTACACAGGAGGAAACATGGCGGAGTCAACAGGAGAGCCAGGAGAGCACAAACGTGGGTCAAACATTCTATGGAGGGCTGAAGAGATGTTGCGGTACGAATACTGCTAGGGTAGAGCGTGAAGCGCTTAGATAATCTGTCGTGCTGAGCGCTCGCCGGATTTGGAAATGGCCCTGCAAGTGACTGCTGTCTTTCTGTCGGCTGTGTGTCGGCTGTGTGTAGGTGAGCTGACCGACAGAAGGTGGGAAGAAACAGAGACGGACGTGGACGAGACTTCAATTAGCTTCAGACAGTGGCTCTGTCCGGTCCGTGTTGCCGACGCGACTTTGCTTGATCCCTGGTGATAGGAAAATCTACAAATGACCATATGGGGTCTTTGCCACATGGGGCAAACGCACGCGCCATGTGATCAAGTGAGGCAGCAGCGCTGTAGCACTGGCCAAATACAGTACTCACGACCGGACAAGGGCTGGCTGGATGATCTGTTGAGTTTTTCACTGGCAACAATTTTTCGGGCAGACGGCAGAGGTATCCGGCTCCACGTTAGTTTGCAAATTGTTCACGGATTTTCGTTGTCAGATTGTTTTGTCGTAGCACGCGCGTGTCATTTGCTTTGCCCCAAACGGTCATATATTTAGGATGTGAAATGTGCCAAAGTTTAAGTGACGTCAGGCTTAACACAAGCAACAATCCTGTGTGCTGAAAGTTTGATACAAAGTGCGAGCGGCATGGAAAGGAGGTGCAGGCGTAAAGTGTCGTCCACGCGCCCTTTGCTCTTATCCCGTGACAGTGAGTTTACAGATTATAAGATATCACGAGATGCAATCGGTGTGGAAAGTCGCTGCAACTCAAAGCTTCTCGCGACTCACCTAATTTCGGAATGACAGGTCTATGCTTTCGAAAAGCAAAGCAACTCGTGAAAAATGCCCAGCGTGAACGGGCGACAGAACGAAGGTAGAATATGTGCACGTGGGAAAGCAAGCGATACGAATGCAGGATATGTTGAGGATCTGCCAGCGTCTTGCCAACATCCAGCGAGTTAGCCTCGGTGTAGTCCGAAAGTATAGTACCCACCTCAGCTGTATACCCAGTGACAGGTACTGGCAATTGGCGAAACTTTTTGTCAACGGCGTAACGTGCAAATCTCAAAACTCGAATTAAAGGGCATGTTCCTTGCTCATAGTTGCACTACGTCGTTACTCACGGATACAGTACATCGGAAAGGCACAGGCAAAATTTACTGAGCTGCAAGCAAAATGGCCAGCCATCATAGTACATGGAATGCGTATGTGTCTTACAGAGCGGTTTCAGAACGAAGAGTGCATGCGTTGTTTTTAAGGCTGCAGTGGTTCGTCAAAGAAAAGTCGAAACGCCACGCTAGTATTTGAAAAGCCCAGCAGATGTCGTTCTGAGTCCAGCATATAAGAACTGAGATGTTATCCACGTGGTAATGTCGCTTTTGTAACGGCAAGAGCCATCGCATCATTGTACCTAGCTACGGGCTCAGTCGATCAAACGAGACCAGCAAGCTCGTAATGGTCTTTGTCCGTCTCAGACGAATTAGTTTCAAGCTCTGATAGTTTCCACTTGAAAGTGCGGTACACGTGTTGCATGTGCGGTCACGTCGAACTATTTTGCAAAAAGGAGCGGCAGACAAGATTCATGCGTGTCGTTCTTCCCAGCACGAGCGCACGAACCAAACCACAATGCAGCGCTTGCTCTCTTAGACATTTAAGTTGAACAGCACGTTACTGTTGCAAGATAAACGCAGCGCGTTTTTCCCTGTTCGACGAAAACGGCACTACTTATCAACAATGGCACAACTTCGTGCCCTTCCCCCCTAAATGCTTTCACGAACCTCTGAGATATTTCAATGTTCACCGCAGTCAAATTTGTCTGTTTAACATACGAGTGATTTACTAGCTTCAAAATGCCGAGTCTCCTGATCTACCAATCAGATCTGGAAAATTCGGCATCGCTTAAGGTATTGGAAGGACTGCGATTGCAAAGGGTGCGGAGACATGCATGACGGAGATATGTGCAGCCAGCGGCTCAGAAGCTAGATCTATTTATCCTGTTATATTAGCAGTATGTTGTCATATGGATGTGATACTCGTCCATTGTATGTTTTGCTTGCTGTGTTAGTCGGACAGAACGCGCCACGTACTGAACGACACTGATGTCAGTGGACACTTTTCTCGTTTAACCGTATAGCACAGCAGCGCACGTCTAGTACAACGTGCGCTGCTGGGATCGCGATGTGAACGCGGCCATTTACCCTGGCGGAGTTGCAGAAGAGCAAAGAATCAGCAGGGCCGCATGAAAGCTTGCCGGAGCTCTCAACCACATCAGATGGGTACGTGCGTTCATTACATTGGCAGTCAAACATTGTATTTTGCTTTGGAACTCACCGAGAGACACAACGAATGCTGCATATGGATCTGTCTTGCCTTGCTTTAGCTGCTTCACCAAGATGATATTAGGTTCTCCTACGTGCTCTTCTACGCGAAAGGTTCGCTCCAATTCGCTGCATGCTACGTGGCCGTAGCGAGATTGCGGAGCTTGTCCGACGCTGGAAATGGCCACGTTTCAAAAGCTCTCATTTATCTTTGCAGGAAACCGTCAAGGTCGTAGAGGTGAAAGGCGCGCACTTTTTTCAAGGGGTCAGAGCGAAACTGCAACTTCCCGCATGGAATCATGCCGAAATCATGGCCAGAGCTGAGTCACTCCTTTCCATGAGTTCCTCATGTTGGTAAATATGTTCTCAGCTGTTCACCAGACTGACCAGCTGGCGACGTGCTGCGACCTTGTCACCAGATGGAGACAAAGGAATGAAGCCACAGCTTGCGCGCGTGCACAATATGTAAGTCCACGATCATGTGTCGTAGCTATCAGCATCTCTATCACTACTGACAGTTGCCTCTGCACTCGCAAGCCTTGGTTTACCACCGCTTCTTAGTCCGATCCCTTACCTTGAGCTGCTTAAGCCAATCCCAGCACGGCTCCTACCAACATCTTTTCGCCAGGTGCCTCTCGCCAGATGGCTCAAACCAGTTGCGCCACTTTTCACTCTCTTGATGGAGTGCCATGTTGCTCTCGCACTTCTCGACACGCCTCAGAAGCAATCATTGACGGAGCTACAATCAGCAAGCAAGGCTACATCCACCCTCTCGCATATTCAGGGTGGGCTTCCTATAGCGCCTGCAACTGCACCAGCATCTGCAAACGAATAAATCAGGTGCAAGTTTTTGATTCCGTTTTTCTCATGTCCTTCCCATGTTAACACCAAGAAATCCATTTATGTAGCTCGACTTTTTTCATCAGCGGGCAACTTCAACGGGAAACTGCTGCGGTCCATCCTTATTTCTCTCAAGTCTATCCCCCAATGGAGGAGGTGGCATTTTTAGAATCGCTGTTTGCGTCCGAGATGCAATCAGCCGTCACTTCTTCGAGTCTTCTTCCAACGCCGTTGCCTTCTTGTGGAAGAGTCAAAGCGCTCGTGGCTGAGCACACGCCTCCAAACAGCAGCAACAGCAGTAGCCTCGTGCCCCCTCCACCCAACTCTCTGCTGGGCGGTGGCATCACGCTCTCGCAACTCCAGGCGCCGTTTCATCCGTCAACGTCCGAGGACGCGCCTTTATTCGTGCGCCTCAATGAAGATGACATGTTTAACCAGATGCTGAATGACCAGGATTTCCCGGATTTTCCTCACGGTAATTGCAATAGCAACAGCCTCAAAAAAGAGCACGAGAGTGTTGTCAAGCCCCCAACAAGCACCAACTCGTTGCTGTTGGAGCCTTTAGATCTGCCGAAAAGCAACGAGGACCAAAGTGTCAAAGACACATTTTGTAATGATTCATCGACCTTTCAGCAGTCATTACGAGGCATGCGATGCGGGAGTTTGTCAGCGACTCTTAATAATGTCAATGGCTTCACTTCGGAAGGCAATATGATGCCTGTCTTTCCTCTTGGACCAAATGCTCCAGTGTATTATGGCGTCGGAGGCTTTTCTAATTTTCCGTCGACTCCCCTCTCGTGGATGCAAGAAGAACAAGTGGGTGTTTCGACGCCTGGTAATGCCAACTTTCCAAGAGCTCACTCGATGAAGCACATGTTGACGATGGCTGGAGGGGGCATGATGCACCAACAAACAAGTCCTGGATCTGTGGAAATGTTCAACTCTGTCGCTATGAGCTCTCACCATTTGTCAACTCCTGAACTTTGGACTTCAGCGTCAAGAACGTCTTCACCAGTGCCTTTTTCGACTGAGGAACGAACAATGATGAAGCAGTCTTTAGATGCCATCAAAACTTCGGTGGAATGTCCCTCGTTCTCGTCGGCAATCTCGCCGCCTGCTTCCTTGACGGACAAAGCGCTAAAAGAACTCATCGTGTCGGCTGACTTCGGGACGCTGCCAATGGCGTCTCGACCGAAGCGACCACGGATGTTCGAAAACGAACGCGACACGGACTACACTAAGACTAAAGTACCTCGAATGGCATCACCATCGCCCGTTAGTCAGCTGGTTTGCACAAGCAAAGCTACATGCAGAACTACCAAGGGAAAGAAGTGTGTCGAGGCTGGTTGCACACGACGTGCTCAGTCTAACAGTCGCTGCAAAGCTCACGGAGGTGGTGCTAGGTGTCAATATGCAGGACCTGGTGGCTGCACCCGGAGCTCACAAGGTGGTGGCTTTTGTCGAGCCCATGGAGGTGGCAAACGCTGCGAGTTCCCGGGCTGTACACGTGGACAGCAGCGCAAAGGCCGCTGTTATGTTCATGGCGGAATTCGCAAGTGTCAATACAGCACATGCGAGAAGAAGGATCGTGGCAACGGCTTTTGCATCTCACACGGCGGCGGCAAACGCTGTGAACATCCGAACTGCTCTCGATCCATTCGCCGCGGTCTTCTGTGTCAGATTCATGAATCGCAGAATACATTGGAGAAGTAGCATTGCTGTAAGTCATGACGCAAGATGTACATTTACCATAAGTAAGTTGAATAGATACCAATCTAGAACGAGTGACGACACGTTGCACTGAAAAGAATACATTGCTGTTGTTGTAAACAGTGCGAAGCGCAGTGCACTATGCAACGCTTCGTGTCGATCCTTCTTTACATTTTTGATGGACAGAGGCTCGTCTTCGTCAGAAGCCAAATGTCGAAGCATCACCAAATCTATCAGAAATTCTAGCGCAAAACGCAACGCCATTTTCGGGCATTTGTAATTCGACAAGTGCGTGTGCAACGCCTTCGAAAGTGCCATTTTGCTGAACAATTATGATCGTGATTCGGATGTGGGATGGGTCTTCGGGAATGGAGAAGCCTGGATCGTCAACTCTCAATGTGACGATGCTCATTATGAGTAAAGGTAGATGGGGGCCTTTGCATCAAGACTGTCGAAAGACTTGGCGTTACTTGCACACATGCCTTTTGTCTCTAGTATCGTTTCTGGAGTTTAGACGACTTGCATTCAGCCTTCACGCGACGCAGACCGAGCAGACAGCAGAAACCTCTAGCGCTTTCATGCCAACAGCCTGCTACATCGCTTCACGAGTGTGGAGCCTGTCGCGCGGACTTCTTCTTTCAGAATCACCACTCCGCGAGGCAGCTCTATGGACGGATCCACACACTGCATTGCAGCAAACACACGGGAGAGTTTCACCCAATGCGGCGGGTATTTAAACCTGGCCACATCCATGAGCAGCACCATATCTTTCTCGGCATTGTATCCTCCGACGGGCGAGAAGTGTCCGTTGCCAGTCTGACCCAGCATTTGGCGACTGTAGTTCAGCACTACAATCTCGGAGCTCGCGGCGCAGCTGCGCTTGACAATGTCCCTGAATTGCTCAAGCGAAAAGTCACTCGTCGCTCGATAAGCCTCGCTCAAGACGCCGTTGCAGCGTGCCAGATAGATGAACTCCGACATGCTGATGCCGTTTTCCTTGACCACGCTGAGCGATGTGCAGCAATCAAATAGCTCTTCACTATACCACCTCCACGGCCCCTTCCACAAGCGACCAGGGTCAATCTGCAGAGCATTCAAGCACATGGCCAGAGTAGCTAGACCGCAAAATGCTGGCTCTGCTTGGGTAATGAATTGCTCCGCCAAT